>JABVZX010000001.1:17543345-17557878 GCA_020883565.1 Drosophila pachea
ATTGGTTGGTTGAACTTTGGGTTCACGAACTGCTTCAAGGTCGTAGTTAACGCTATTACTAGTGCTTTTTTTGCCTCTAATAAAAAGGTTGTTCACTCGAGCAGCGCGACATTGTGCTTCTTGTGGAAGATACGCATGAACATACATACATACATATATACGCACACAAACAGATGTCAATATTTGTATTTTGTTCAGTTTAGATTTCAATTTCATAATCTATCATAATATGGCTATTTGATATTTTCAAAAACTGCGTCACGATGCCTAAGCAAAGATAAGGAAGATAGATTAGTCATAGATAAGTTTCATTAATTTTGATAATTACAATTAAAATATATTCAATTACTCTTTAATTGACATTTTTGCACTTTCATTCTAATGTTGCAGACAAAAAAACATTCGCCTGGCCATATTAAGAGGCCAATGAATGCGTTTATGGTCTGGAGTCAAATGGAGCGACGGAAAATATGCGAAAGAACGCCAGATTTGCATAATGCCGAAATTTCAAAGGAATTAGGAAGACGATGGCAGCTTTTAGATAAGATTGATAAAGAGCCGTATATTCTAGAGGCGGAAAAACTTCGAAAACTGCATATGATAGAGTATCCAAATTATAAATATAGGCCACAAAAGAAACAATCGAGATCCTCATCGATTGGTTTGAAGCAAAATCAGGATATCGATAACGATGTAAAAAATGATTCACATAATAATAATAATAATAATAATAATAATAACACTAATAATAATAATACGTCACCTGTTGCAATAAGCGGAACCTGTACTGCCGGTCGAAAAAACAAAAGATCTACCTCTACTTGTCAATCTAGTGCGTTATCGAAACGGCTAAAAAATGATTCAGGTGATAATGTAAAAAACAATATTGATATAAATATAAAGACCATGTCCCCCAGTACTTTTGATGTTGTACTCCCACCGGAAAAAGATTTTGCAAATCTTCAGACTTCCGATTTTTTGCCCACGGATAATAGAATCGATTGCAATATACATCTAAATGCTGATGATAGTATAGTAAAAATGGAAAATATAACGGATAACAATAATACGGTTTTAACCCAAGAGAATCTAACATATTATCCCTTATTCGAAAATTCACCGAAAACTGAAGATACATCATTAGAAGTCAGCTTACCGAGTAGCAGCAATCAAGCTGTTAATAACCAAGTTTTAAATATTGTAAAAACAACAAATTTTGGAGATTGTCAAAGCATTGGTGAAGTCGTATTCGATTCGGAGGAGAATATTGTGAATGATGCAAATTTGCATTCAGCTAGCCATCACTTAAGCCCATTTGTGCCAGATACGCAAGAGTGTTTCGTTGAAGACTGCGGCTCCGAAAGTATATCCCATCAACCTTTCTACGCGATCCAGCCACAAACTGTTACAATGAACATTGAAATCCACAATAGTCCACTTACCTATGGAGGGAATACATTCCAAAATGAAGAATTCATTCCAATTCCATCGGCAACTGAAGACAGCGACTGTAGCATACTAACTTCTACACATTCGCCGCATATCGACTTCTGCAATAGCAGCATAGACAACAGTTTGGTGCAGTCTGAAGGTATTACAAATCCATGTACATATTCTGCGCAGGACTACAGCGGTAATATGATTGGAGCAAATAATGATCTCAACTACTCAGTACATGATAATAATGGAGCTCTACTGGCTTACACATTTGAGGATCTACCACCTCAACCAACTGGTAGTCATCTAGAATTTAATACTAACAGATATGAGTTTTCAAGTTTATACAAAATGTGAGCTATAGAATGTGAGAAATATTTAAGCTTTGTGTAATTTTAAATAATATGTTTTTACGTTTATACACCAAAATATATATACACATATTATAGATATTATATATATACAATTATATATATATACATACATATATACATAAGTATATGAACGTACATTTAAACGAACAATAAAATGCATTGCATTAAACGATCTGTTTCCTTTACTTTTTTATGAATGGAACAATAATTATACCCTACACGGCATTTCCTAAGGCCAGGAGGAGGCGTTGCCCTTTCAAGATGTGCTTGCGCACTTCTGGGATATTCAACTTGATCAGGAGTAAATCCATATACTACATAAGCAGACATACGTAGCTGTCAATTCATTGCCTCATCTCGTTGTTTGTTGGACTGAAAAGTGGGCAGTAGATGGTGACTCATCCAACACCAAGACAGGCCATTTCCTATATGCAATGACTGCATTGAGGCTAAAGCCTAAGTTGTATAGTTTTCTGGTTAGATGAGTCTAGTCAAATAGGGTTGTGAGAATTTCGGGGTAATTTTTTAATTATATAAATATATTTACTACAATCCTGACAATCTTGTCTTGAGGCTATAAAAATAGTTTATTATTTCTTTACAAAACATAAGAATCCATTCCAATCCGTCAGAAATTAAGTTAATTCCGCTTCCGATTAGAACATCCAAGCTGTCTATCGACGCATAGATACATTATCGATGTATCGTGAAGATGAGCTCATATCGAGTAATTGTAGTCAAAAGAATTAATATGCACCAAAATCGATAACTTTTACAAGCATTAGAACTTGTAAACATAGTTATTAAAGTGTATTTAAGTTTTTCAGTTACACAGTATAGTAATAACACGTAAAGATTGTAGAATGGACTGCAATCACTTTATTGAAGTTCCGTTACGTACTGGCGGAGGGAAAAAAATGAAAAAAAGAAAAGAACTTGATGCGCTGGTAGCCCATTCCTTGACAAAGAGAGGTTCCAATCGCTCTATAAATTCACAGGATAAATTATTGTCTGCCTCGACCGATGACCTTGATGATTTCGCATGGGTAATAGAGTAGCAAACTAACACACGAATAGTGTTTGTAGTGTTTATAGTTTTTTTTTGTTTGTTTAATAATTTAACAACTGTAATTACGTCGATCACGTTTCTTTGTTTGGATTTAGATGAGTGTGGCTAGTGTTCGCCGAAATCATAAGAAGCAAAAATATATACGAAAGTGCGGACCTGTCCTTTTCGGGATAATAATCATTTTCTTTGTGTCGGTTTTGTATTGGATCTACTTTGATTTACGTCAACAGATATTCGATTATCAAACAAAATTTGAAGAGGGTAAGAACTATTTAAATTGCTTATAACTAAACACTTTATTGTATAATTGATTAACTACTTTGCTTATATTTATAAATATTACATAAATGCATGTTTATTTTTGCAGTCTCTGCAGTGAGTAAAGTATTTCCGGATACGCTTCAGCAATGGCACGAGACAACATCGCTGCTTATGAAAAATCAGTCGTTAATTTTAAATCAATTGAATGACTTAAATAAAAGCGTAGAAATGTTGGGTAATAATTTGACCAACCTTCAAGCGACTGTCAGCGCACAAAGAAATTATGGCCAAGAAGAAAAAATTGTTGCTGACTTTGGAGCCAAACTGGAGGCGGTTGTCACGGATGTGGACGTCGTTAAGGATCATTTGAACAATTACGTTGATGCTCAGAAAAGTCTTAAGCTTGAAACGGAAATGATTAAGGCAATTATACTAAATTTCTTTATACACAGTTTGTTAACTATTAAAAGTTTATCAATTCGTAGGTCAATATAAGTCAATTGTCCACCGTTCAAGATAATTCTACATCGTCAAATTGTTCCAAGGATATTAGTCAGCTCAGAGAAAATTCGGAAAAATCATTTAACGATGTGGACAACAAAATTATAAATGTTAACAACACCTTAAGTCAGACAGTAAAAATAATTCACGGAGAGATAACGGAATACAAAGTAAGTAAATTGTTTTCACGGTGAATAGGCTTAATTCAAATTGCTATATTTTTAGGCAAAGTTGGAGGATGTATTAGATCGATTTCAAAATATAACTTCTCATGTTGCTACTTTAAGCAATAATTGGTTGCAGTATAAACAAAAGATTGCAAATGTGGATGAACAGTTGAGTAAATTTAATGAGAAGGTAAAAAGTTGTCTTATTGGTTATAATATTATTTAGTAAACCCTCTTCCTTTTCTTAATAGAACGAACTAAAAACGAACGTGTAACTGCGACTGTGACTTTATTGTTACTTCAACGTATCACTGATCGCCAATTAGGATAAAAGAGAAAATGAGTTCTTTGAACTTGGTTCCCAACAACACGTCTGCTACAAAGGGTTCAAAGAACGGTAATTGATGCCAGCAACAGCTTTAAAAAAAAAGCTGAATTTTCAACCAAAGCTATGAATGAGAAGTTCAACTGACTTTAGCTTACGTAACCAAGAGCTATTGCAGTAACATCAACTGTAATTCAGTGATTTGAAACAACCAAAGGAATATCCGTAAAAAATAGCCACAGCATTGTAGAAGCGCCTTTGCAATTTATTAAGGGCATTCCCTCCGCAAGTGAAATACCAAATTTTTCGGCGAGGTACAATTTCATAAGAAATCATTTTTAATTGGCTTGAATCAATAGAAAACTATATTTATTTAAACGCATTGTGAAATAGATCTGAAAGCTACCTCCATTTGGTAGCGCATCGTATGCAGTTAAGATATTTTATATATCTTCGGATAACTCACCAGAAGACGCTATTTTGCATCAGAATTCTGAATGCTGGTACCGTGCAGCTCCTGTTACCTTAAAATAGTAATGGGTATGGAATCTATGCTGGTATTATGTATATTACTACGACGAAAATATTGTAAATTGTGTAAATACGTTACGTAAAGAATCTTAGCCATCGTCCAATTTAAATATGTCAACTATTGAGAGCCATTTAATTTGACGAATTCTTTCCTTAGACTAAATTAAATTGTTTTTATAGTTATATTTTGTAGTCTAAAAGTGTATTTGTTATTTAATTTTGTCGAAACTTTGTGTTTATATTTATTATAAAATACAATAAAACTATTTTATCTATTGCACAATCAAATATATTCCTTTATGATGCAGGGTAATGCGGTGAAAACTCTGGAATTTATAGATACTGCAAGAACAAATCAGATCAATTTTGGTGTAAACGCAAAATCAAGAAATAGGATGGATTTAAAAATGTTTTATTTAGTATGCTAGTTAAAAGTTTACACAATACAAATTTAATTAACATTAGAAGAATTTAAATATAATGAATTGGAGAGAGATTTTGGAAAACGGCTCAAATAGCGTTCAAGTCGGAGAAATTTAATTGATATTAGCCGCTTATCAAACCACCATCCATTTATTTCATTATGAATGATGCCAGCATCTGCTTCGCTAGCGCATCGGATATACACACAACAGGATTGCGTATCTAGTTGGACATCGCGTATGTTAACATTTTTACCCACTTTTTCAAATATCGATTCTATAATCGTTTGCTTTAGATTGGGCTCCTTGATTTCGGAAGAATCAAACATGTGTCTAATTTTCAAGCAATTTGTGGGTGGATTAACAATTTTATTCGAATTGTCAAAGGCAGAACTTTGCCATTTTTTTGAGGTTGAAATGTCCTTATTGGCGGCATTCTTATTCAATGTTATCGTACGTAACTGATGTTCACCACGAACTATTGTACCGAATAGTACACGATTATCTGCTGTTTCCAAGATTTGCAGTGCCTTATTCCATGAACTTAATAATTTTCCTCGATTCTGGGCGGGCAAAAGTTTCTCTTTCAAGTCGTTGATAAGAATTTCTGAATTTTCCGACTGTGCACTTTGATAAACCAATTCATTGACAATATCCTTTTTAAATTGTTCAATTAACATCAAAGCTTCCTTTTGCCTATCCCGATAAAGGGTAGATAGAAAATAAATTAGAAAACATAAGGACGTAACAAGACAAATCAAGCCAAGAACCGTAAAAAATCGTGACATTTTCTTTTGAATTAGGCACCTAAGTGGTAAATTTGGTTCAATAAGCTCAAAAGATATTGCTGCCTCGGATGAATTGTTAGCTGAGGAAATGATTTTTATCCGCCATTGCGGATTCTGCGAAATAAGGTACTGTGTAGCTAATAATTTACTGTGTAGATTGCCGCTTGTTTGTATTTCATTGCTGCCCCTGCTCAGAGCTTTCTTAAACTCATTCATTTCAAAGGTCGCCGAATAATCCTCGCTGATGCAGTGATGAAGCCTTGCTCTTTCATTCAAATAGTCGAATAGCTCCTTACATATATTTAATGCCTTATTGAATAAATCCTCACTAATGCACTTCATTTTACCCGAAGACCCGCGAAGCTCTACCTCATTCACATTACAGATCGTATATTTAATGTCTGATTTTGATATTGGACTAAGGTCGAATTTCTTTGCAGTGTATACAACAGATATCAGTGCGAGAAAAATAAAAAGTGAAGCAATAAGTACTGGTGGGATAATATATTGGCTAGCGTCGGGCTTCTTAAGAAACGATTTGAGGTCCAAAGCCGTCAATTTCTGCATTAATCCATTTCGCATTAGCGTCCTTGACGACTGTGCCGAATACACGTCCTTAAACGGCACTTTCTTTTTAATAGAAGCATCGCGAAAACTTAGTAATCTGTTAACAACATTGCCATCGCCATTATTCGATTTCCCGTATTGTTTAAGATATGGCGGTGACTTTTCAGCCGGGTATATTGGTTTACGGCATTTGGGCTGAAGGCTTGGCGAATGCGGTTCGTTTTCGCTTTCATAATGAGACGCCATGAGGACTGGAGGTGCATACATAGGCGAGACTGAGTTTCGAGTGATATTTGAATCTCTGATGTGTGATAAAGGTGGACTGCGATGACCATTTAGGCTATTATTTGGTGAATCTTTGTCAAATACTTTCAGATTTTCCTGAATTGGATTTGGGGGATGGGTATTTTGGTTGTCATTATAGTAAAGCACATAGTTAGAGACTTTCCCCCTCTCTAGTTTTTCTTTTCTCATGTGTTTCATTATCTTTTTAATAAGTATTGCCCGTGTCGTTTCAGTCACTGGAGTGTTGGCAAATCCAATTTCCCTTAGCTTCCTTTGTATTTCGACATCGCTTAAGCTATACAAATTCTCGTCCGACATTTTTCCTATAAATTTAATAAAGTTTATAGTTAATGTTTATATTGCACAAACATTTTCAGCAATTCTATAAGCAACAAATACATATTTTTAATAATAGTTCGGCCAAATATTTGAACGTTTCAGCCAGAATAATTGAATAATAGAATACAAAAATACCGTGATTAATTATAGCACTTGAGGGAATGCGCAAGGATCTGATCTTTCAGTAAAAGTATCCAAAACAAGTTCAAATTGAATATATTAAATATTTCATACGGCATTCAGGCTTTGGATTTGATTACTGTACACTCTTCCAGCATTTTCACTTACCGTTTGTAAAAATAGTTCTCTAATAGAATTTCAAATAAGTGTTATAATAAAAATATAAAGACTAATGCACTGCAGATAGATTTATCTTCGAATTGCCTTAATGCTTGGTAAGATTGGTATAGTATTAGGTGTATTAGGGATGCTCGATAATTCGAGAATTTTTAAGAAAATACCGATATATTTGTTCTTAATCGATCATTATGTGGTTCCATATAAATACATACGCAAACACAAGCTTCTCCGAAATTTAAATGTAATCTTTAATTTTTATCGCAATTGTTTGCAATGTTTAAATTTGTTTGTAAATAGGCTTGCAGAAAAAGTTTTAAATTGCATATTCGCAATAATTTCCACGCAGTGTAGAACTGACAATCGAAATGATTCCATCACTAATAGATAAGATAAGATGTAATTCTGTTGAGTCTCATATCTAGTTTGGTACACTGCTTACTGCAAAAAAGGCCAAATATTCTTAACATATGTTTTTCAATAAATGAGGACTTAAATTCACTTTATTTAAAACTTTGAATATCTCATTAACGTAGATAAAGTTACATGTGGAAATGACACTGTACGCATATATTTTCTTCATACTTCCGAATATTCTATCTGCCTTTGGGTTGGTGGATCAACAATCGAACACGTATGCAACAAATGGAAGGACTTACAGAGACAACGACGAGATCTTAACTGGCTCATTTCCATTCCTAATGCCATTGGTCTCTCCACAAACTGTAAGATGTTAATATTTTACATTGTGACTCCCCACATGTACACGTATTCAATCACACCCACGAAAGTCAATACATACCTGAATATACTCATGTACCTGTGTGGGTATACACGTAGATAAGAATTCCGCCCGTCTGCCTCAATTAACAAGTGTTCGGTTTGGCAACATATGGCCGAAATGAACAATTAATTCGATATTTCATTTATGTTTTCAATAAATAGTTCATTGAATACAGAAAATAAGTTCTAATGTAAAAGAATAATATATTATAATTATATATTATAATTAATTATAATTATATATTATAAAACTTGTTATATATTTTGCAGCCCGATCTGTATTTATGTACTCCAATAAAAGTGGACCCAACAACATCATACTACATTGGTATGTTCAAATGACAGTGTTAGCTTTTCTATGACATACTAAATTAAATATTTCTATGATTTCAGTTGGTTACAAGCCCAACGCCACGATGAACACAGCTCACCATATGCTGCTTTACGGATGTGGTGAACCAGGAAATACTAAAATGTCTTGGTAAATAACCTGGCTGAGGGTCAGCCAATATGTGGTGAAATAGCACCTAAATAATTTCGAAATTCTTGTTAAATAACAGGAACTGCGGAGAAATGGCAAAATCAACTGACGAAGAAACAGGAAGTCCCTGTGGCCCTCAATCACATTCTCAGGTTGGCTTAATCGATATAACAAGTTTATAAATAATATGACGTATATATATTTTTTTTATTAGATCTTGTATGCCTGGGCAAGAGATGCTCCCAAATTGGATCTACCTCCTGGAGTTGGATTTAAAGTGGGAAAGAATTCGCCAACAAAATATTTGGTGCTTCAAGTACATTACTCTCACGTGGACAAATTTAAAGGTATGCATAAGTTTAAATAAATCCCATAGAACAAGTTATTCATTTTTATTTCCCTTTTTTTATAAGATGGATCAACTGATGATTCGGGTATATTTATACAATATACTGAAAAGCCGTAAGTAGTTTTATTCCAACTAAAATTTAATTACTTAATTAATTTTGAAATTTCACAGGCTAACAAAATTGGCCGGAACTTTACTTTTGGGCACTGATGGCATTATTCCTGCAATGAAGACAGAGCATATGGAGGCCGCGTGCGAGATAACCGAGAATAAAACAATTTACCCCTTTGCGTATCGCACTCATACACATGGACTGGGTAAAGTTGTTGCTGGATATAGGGTTCGTTCCAATGCTCAGGGCATACAGGAATGGACACTACTCGGTAAGAGAGATCCACTGACGCCGCAAATGTTTTACAATGTTGAGAACTACTCACCGATAATGGCGGGCGATTATATCGCTGCCAGATGCACCATGAAGAGCACCCGTCATCGAACGACAGAGATCGGGTAAGATGTCATACACGATTCTGGTTGATTGCCAACTCATTCATATTTTCTTTTAATTTCAAAGTCCGACAAATGAAGACGAAATGTGCAATTTCTATCTTATGTATTACGTTGACCGAGGGGAACCCTTAGATATGAAATATTGTTTTAGCCAAGGTCCACCCAATTACTATTGGGCCAATCCAGATACCGGATTACACAATATACCTGATGCAGAAGCCAGCACATTGTAAAACTGAAAATCTCGAAAATAGCAAACGAAAAGACAAGTGTAAATTTAATTTTCTGGATTCACTTTATCTTAATCTTATATATCTTATGTTTAGTACATTTAGATGTTGAACGTCATATTGTTAAACATATATATAATTTGAGCATAAGATATAATTCATTATACTACATATAATATACATGTGTACCTATGTGTACCTATATTAAGACTTATGTTTTCCAACGTTTTCAAAGCATTCCATATGTACAGGCAAATATATATATACATATATCTATTATGTTCAGGCAAAGAAATGTTCATGTACATTAGTTTATGAAGGCCATGGCATTACAAAATTTTAAGTTTAATTTTTCAGTTAATTAAGTGATTTGGGCGTACGTCCTTGTGTGATACTTTAAACATTCTATCAAATAATTGTTCTCGAATATTCGATAACTCCTGTGTCCTTCATCTTAACTTTTATTTAACAGATATTTTCGATATATTATAAGCATCCCTGCATTATCGTCCTGAAATGAATACAGACTTTTCATAAGGGTAATCGAATAATACAGAAGTATCGCAAATGCTGAAATTGAAGTAACTGAAATGTTCTCTAAGTTCTTATTTTGTTTATATCGAATCCGGCAACATAAAAGTGTAAATCATTTTTAATCTGTATGTATATGTAAATATATAATATTCTAAAAATTCTATTAGGGAAGAAATAGAAACTCGTATTGAATGCACATTCTGAGCTGTTGTATGTAACTGTTATGTTGTAATATTATTGGTGCAATAGTAAAAACAATTGACTTTGACTAAATAATCATCTCTAACCAATAAAACCAAGCGCGTTAATCATATTTACAAAGCTGCTTTACTTGTTTTCTTTTCCTTTTTTTAGTACATCTTCTTTCTAACTGTCAATTTCATATCACGAAATTATCGATTTGTCGAGTAGCAATGCAAAAGCATATGGACCGTTGCTTTTACATATGTATGAAACGCAATAAGGGATAAAATCCTTCGATCGCTTCAATAGAAATCCCAAAACTTCTTTAACAACTTATAAACGGAGTTAAATGGCATTTGTTTTAATTGTCCATGAGTATTTAGATATAGGACGCAATGTTTAGAACTTTAAGGGTTAAAAGGTCTGCCAAGTTTCATGTCCAGCTGAAAGAATGGAATGACGTTGTCATAGTACTTTCCGGTTTTAGTTTAGTGTTTACGGTTTAGATTAGTTATACAGCTGAAAGCTTTTTGGTTTCAATATTTATATATTAATAACACTATACATTAATTTCTACATTATTGGTTATTTTTCAGTATTTTTAAAAACTCAGTTTAATTGATTACCTTCACTCAGAGCGATGGAAGCACGCAAGAATATGGAACACACTGAACGGTAGATGAATTTCAAATCAGGCGTAGAAAGACATTTAATACGATTTCTTACGAATGTTTTATTAGAGCCCAACTGCCAGCTTCTGGGCTATCCAAAAAGAAAATCAGCGTTTGGTCCGTTCTCAAGAATTCCATAGGGAAGGACCTAAGCAAAATCACAATGCCCGTTGAGCTGAATGAACCTTTGAGCTTTCTTCAAAGGATATGCGAATATATGGAATATGCAAATCTATTAAGCCAGGGTGCTCTGCAGGAGACTCCAGTTGATCGCATGAAATATGTTGCAGGCAAGTAATGGTAAACGATTTCTTTGATTGTTGTTTAAATAACATTTTTTGATGTTGTTTAGCATTTGCCGTTTCTGCATTGGCTTCCAACTTGGACAGATTGGGCAAGCCGTTTAATCCACTTCTTGGTGAAACATACGAGCTTCAAAAAGACGATTACCGAATTGTCTGTGAACAGGTCTCCCACCATCCACCGATATCTGCTTTTCATGCAGAGTCTAATGATTTCAATTTTTATGGTTCAATAAACCCAAAAATTAAATTCAGCGGCAAAAACGTTGAGATTCGACCAACTGGAGTTGTGACAGTTGAATTTCCTAAGTACGCTAATTTGTCCTACTACTATTTATATAATTTAATTTAATTAATTTTGTCCTTAAGATGGAATGAGACATATACTTGGAGCAACGTCAATTGTTGTGTGCACAATATTATTGTAGGCAAACTATGGATCGAGCAATACGGAACAATTGAAATAAAAAATCATTCCACTGGACACGTTGCAAGTTTGACCTTTAAATCTTGTGGACTGTCAGAGAAGGATCTTTACAAAGTGGAAGGCTTTGTAAAGGATGAAAAGTAAGTGACAATTTAGTTAATTATAGCTAAAGCCTAAGCATTGTATTTCAGGCAGAAGAAAATCCTATTTCTTTATGGAAAATGGACGGAGTTCTTAAAATCTTGTACAATTGAGGACTATGATGAGTATATTCTGAATGAAAAAAAATCTGAGGAAATAGCCGCTCCCAATGTTACTCATGGAAGAATGTTTTCCAAACTGAATAGCTTAAAGTTAGAATCTTTTCGAAGTTTATCTTTACAACATGAGGTAAGTCTCGGTCGAGCACAAAAAAAAAAAAAAAACAAAATTAAAAGAAATTTTATATTATTAAACATTTTAAGGATTTCACTCATACTGAACCCAACGAAACATTGTCTAGAAGCGATTCGAATACATCATTAAATATACCAAATTCGATATTATTATGGAGCTGCAAACCAAGGCCCGAAAATAGCAGCGAGGTAATTAAATTGGAAAATTGTTTAAATTAAGGATTACGTTATATTTAGTAAATTAACATTACAAATAGCGTCCTTATGCAAACGCTTCAAAAGCATTGAAAGTTTTCTTTGCTATAGCGATATCAGACATAAAAAGCAATCAATTCATGGAATATCGAGTCCTCCAGCCTCCATGCCAAACAATAAAAAAAACGACCTTGAATACAAGTAGAAGTAGAAATTATCAATTAATCGGTAGTTGCTTCTATATAAAATCGCGTGCCATGATTTATTTTCTTAATATTCTGTAAATACTAATATTGAAATTAAAACTTCACATTCCATTCATAGAATTATTATTTCACTAACTTCGCTCTGCAATTGAATGTAAAGGATAATACTATGAAACCACCAGATACGCTTTGTCCAACGGATTCCCGACTGCGTCCGGATATACTATGTTTAGAAAACGGTGACTTGGATGGAGCTTCAAAAGAGAAGACCAGATTGGAGAAACAACAACGAGATTATAGAAAAAACGAGAAAGGTGATGGATTTTTACCAAGGTAGGATTTATATGATAACATTTATTATTATTTTACATCATTTATATAAGAATATTTTCTAGATGGTTTAAGAAGACGTACAATCCACATACAAAAAGTGAAGATTGGCTTTACAGCGGAGGATACTGGGATCGGAATTACCAGAATGTTAATGCAATTTTTTAGAAATATATATATATATATGTGTGTAGTAGTTACTAACCGTTATAATGTACCGTACAAAATAAACGTTACCGCCATGTATTTGAGTTGAAGAAAAGAAATATACTTTTAGTGACGCACCTTTCTGTGTAATGAAACATTATAAAAATTGCAATTTATATACATATATTTATATAAATAGTTCAGTGGAAATGAGTATGAAGTTCCTAAGAGGAAATCAGCTGAGCAAAGAGAAGAATAACCGTTGCATTTTACATCCCGTATATGCACTAATAAAACACAGGTACATATATATATATACTTACCGTTCTCACTATACTAATAAAATAAAAATAAAGAGAAAGGAGAGATCGGAAAGAAAATGTATTTAGCTAACTGTCAGCCACCCTGCGGTTCGTGCCCACGATCCTCTGTGTGTTTGTATGTCAACTGCATAAAACGTCATGTTAATGAGACAAACATACACGAATACACTCAGGCATATTGACGCAGACAGATTGAAGTTTTGTGTTCCATTCTCACTTACTCTCCAAAAACTGGTCTTGATTCCCGTTAGTATGATTAACGTTATAACATTAATTATTGAATATCTTGTATTGCATTATTTGAATATTTCGCGTATATTTGTATGCATACATATATATACTTGAGTACTATTGATGAGACATGCAGATTTATTATAAAGCATACATATCTACTTACATATACTTGTGAATGTACTAAATGGCTGTCAAAGTGTGCAATAGCTACACACAAATAAGATCTTAGTGCATGTGCATTATTTATATCTTGAGATTCGTTTTCCCTAAGAAAAGCATTTCTCTGATCGGCTAATATCGATCTGCATATATACTTTGTTCAGTTGCCTAGATGTCGTTGAGGATTGATGGTACTTGAAAAGATCGTTAGTCGTGCTACGGTAAAATATAAATACACGTATATATTTACATATATACATATATATATTATTAAAAAAAAATTGTCAACCGCCTTCTATACGAATGCCTGCAAATAATTTCTGAATTATGTGCAATTGTAACGAAAACGCAATGTTGCGCAATATTTATTTTCAGAACCCTAAAGGAATACGCGGTCGTCTGTGAGTGTGTGCGTGTACGTGGCAGTGTGTTTGTGCGTGTGTACTGTGTGAATTGCAAAAGCTATGTGTGTAAGAAGTTTACAGCTATAAAAACATCGAAGTAAAATTCAACTAGCCATCAATTATGAATGAAGTAAGTATGTTAAATAACTACTTTGTGCATATAGTATATAATACATTTATACAGCTGCACATGTGAATATGTGTCTGTTCAAGTATTTTTTATATGTATGTATGTACATTTATATTGTGTTTAGTCTACACATATGCTTATTCTAAAATGCGGTCGATTTGAGTCGGTCACCGGATA
>JABVZX010000001.1:17570931-17581969 GCA_020883565.1 Drosophila pachea
TCATGTTCTATAAATCTTTCCAAATGCAGCCTGGATGCTGTGGATGGTCAGGACACTGGCATCTATAAATGTGTGATTGTTAATAAGGAAGGCGAAGCGGAACATGCCGTTAAAGTTGAGGTTGTGCCCAAGGAATCGAAGCCCACATTTGTGGCGGAATTGCAGGATGCTTCGAGCGTTGAAGGCTTTCCGGTTAAGATGGATATCAAGGTCATTGGCAGCCCCAAACCGAAACTGCAATGGTTCCACAACGGACACGAGATATTGCCCGATAACAAGCATGTTGCTATTATCGAGAATCCTGATAGCACCTATAGCCTGATTATAGACAAGGCTCTGCCTACGGATTCGGGCTTATATGAAATAACTGCCCAGAATTCGGAAGGCGCAACGTCATCAAAAGCGAAACTCTATGTTGCCCCGAAAATCGATGAGACAATTGCCGAAGAAGCGCCACAGTTTGTGTCCGGACTTCGGGATGTTAACGCCGATGAGGGCAAAGAGCTTGTTCTATCTGCTCCATTCATTGCTAATCCCATGCCAGAGATAATGTGGTCCAAAGACGGTGTACCGCTGACCCCATCCGAACGCCTGCTAATGACATGCGATGGCAAGCACGCGGGCCTGACTATACGGCCCGTTGAAGCCTCGGATTCGGGCAAATATACCTGCTTGTTGGCCAATCCTTTGGGCGAGGATTCATCGCAATGCAATGCGAATGTCAGAAAAGTCTATAAGGCGCCGGTCTTCACCCACAAAATATCCGATCAGCAACAAGCGTTCGGCAATGATGCCAAGATACCAGTTACTGTGTCCGGTGTGCCTTACCCAGAGCTGACCTGGTTCTTCGATAACAAGCCGATCGAGCCGTCTGGCAAATACTCGATCAAAAACGATGGAGATCATCATATACTCGTGGTCCATGATTGCCAGGCGAGTGATAAGGGTGAATACAAATGCATTGCATCGAATAGGGAGGGCAAAGACATTACCCAGGGACGCTTGGATATTGTGAATGAAGTGTGAGTATTTTCATTCCTATTGGCCAAGTTTTGGACTAAACTCTTTGTTCCTTTAACAGTAAAAGACATATGCGATCGGAGCCGCCAGTATTTCTCAAGAAAATTGGAGATTGCGATGTCTACGATGGCATGTCAGCGAAGTTTACGGCTTGTGCTACGGGCTATCCAGAGCCAGAAGTTGAATGGTTTAAGAACGATCAGAGGCTCTTCCCATCTGAGAAATTTGATATCGATAAGGAGTCGAATGGCCTGTTGCGCTTAACGATCAAAAATGTTTCGGAAGCTGATGTGGGTCGGTATTCGTGCCGTATCTATAACCCCTACGGAGACGAGACCTGTAATGCCGAACTGTTCTATGATGGTAAGAGATGGTTTAATACTTATAATTCTTACCCAATCCTAATGTTCAACTTTATATAGTCATTGATTCGCATCAGCGTCCCCTGGGCGATCAGTACTCAGATTTCAAGCAATACAAGAAAACGGGTGCTCCGCCACCGCTGCCAGAAGGCCCAATAATATCTCGAATGACAGATCGCCGTCTACTGCTGTCGTGGAAGCCATCGGTGCCATTAACGCCACGATATCCGGTTACATATCAGGTATATACTTTCTTCAGTTCATGTCCAGGCTAGATAAAGACCATGTTTATATATCCGAAATAGGTCGAACGACTGGATCTACCAGATGGCGATTGGCATACCTTGAGAACTGGCATTCGTAGCTGCAGCTATGATATTCGAAACTTGGATCCGCTCAGGGATTATAAATTCAGAATACGGGTTGAGAATAAGTTCGGCGTCAGCGATCCCAGTCCATACACTCAGACATTTAGGTAAGTCATAGATTAGATTAGATCTGTGAGAGAATACGTAATGGAATTTGTATTTTGTTTCAGGCAAAACCTTATACCAGATCCTCCCAAAAGATATACCTACTTACCGCCTGGAACCGACTTCCGCCCAGATACTTCACCCTATTTCCCCAAAGACTTCGATATCGAACGTCCACCGCACGACGGTTTGGCCCAGGCGCCGCAGTGAGTCGTAGAGATCGGATTGGGGAATTCCCGTTTTCTGAAAGTTTAATTATTTTAGATTTTTGTTGCGTGAAAATGATATTTCCTATGGCGTAAAGGGCCACAATACGGAGCTAATGTGGTTTGTCTATGGTTATCCCAAGCCAAAGATGACCTATTACTTTAACGACATGCTCATCGAGTCCGGCGGCAGATTTGACCAGAGCTACACCCGCAATGGCCAGGCGACGCTGTTCATTAACAAGTAGGAAAATTGACTTTTAGTGTACATATATATATATATGGATTAATTGTCTTGAATTTCCGCAAACTAGCATGCTAGATCGGGATGTCGGCTGGTATGAGGCAGTGGCGACCAATGAGCATGGTGAGGCACGGCAACGGGTTCGGCTGGAAATTGCCGAACATCCGCGATTCACAAAGCGACCAAATGAAACGTTTATAATGGCGCGCAAGAATGGACGCATCGAGGCCCGGCTTACGGGTATACCGATACCCGAAGTGCATTGGTATAAGGATTGGAAGCTCATAACCGAAACAAGCCGCATCAAGGTGCGATTAACCGTTCCGATTAAATTCATGTTCCAGTTATTCATTTATCTTTCTTTTATTGCAGATGCATTCGTATGATCCCGATGTATATGTCCTTTCGATTCACGACTCTATAATCAAGGACGGTGGCCTGTACTCAATTAGCGCCCGGAATATTGCTGGCTCAATCAGCACATCGGTGACTGTGCATATCGAAGAGAATGAGGATCAGTATATTTATAAGACCTATGGAAGGCATCCGTATGTACGAGCGAAACAAATGCGATATGAGGATAAATACGATATTGGGGATGAGCTTGGACGTGGCACTCAGGGCATAACCTATCATGCTGTCGAGCGCTCCACGGGCGATAATTATGCGGCGAAAATAATGCACGGAAGGCCAGAGCTGCGACCATTCATGTTGAACGAGCTGGACATGATGAACATGTTCAATCACAGGAACTTGATTCGTCCTTACGATGCGTATGAAAATGATCGTGGTGTAACGCTCATACTCGAGCTGGCCGCTGGCGGAGAACTGGTCAGGGATAATCTGTTGACTCGGAACTATTACACCGAGCGTGATATTGCCAATTATATGCGGCAAGTCTTGTACGGCCTGGACCATATGCACGATCTTGGAGTTGGTCACATGGGCTTGACGGTAACAGATCGGATTTGTCTATAGTTTTGGAATATGGTATATTATCTATTATCATCCATTTCAGATCAAAGATTTGTTGATTTCAGTTGTTGGCAGCGATTATATCAAGATATCCGACTTTGGGCTTTCGCGTAAAATCAATAGGCACAATTTATCGACATTGGATTATGGAATGCCGGAATTTGTCTCACCGGAAGTTGTTAATAAGGAGGGAGTTAGCTTTTCGCATGACATGTGGACAGTGGGCTTGATTACATATATCCTGCTGGGCGGCAGAAATCCATTCTTGGGCGTTGACGATAGAGAAACGTTGACGAAGATTCGCGAGGGTCGTTGGGATTTCTCGGACAGTATTTGGCGAAATATCTCCGATGATGGTCGCGACTTCATAAGCCGACTTTTGCTCTACAGTCCAGAGGAGCGTATGGATGTGAAAACAGCGCTAAAGCATCCTTGGTTCTTTATGCTGGATCGTCCCGTTTCGGATGGAGAGTATCAAATTGGTACGGATCGTCTTAGGAACTATTATGATCACTTTAGGGATTGGTATGCCAACGCGTCATGCAAAAATTACTTCCGTCGCCGTCGTCTAAGCGGCTGCTTCCAACATCCATCGAAAATGGTCTACCCAAGTGGACATTCGTATACCCCGGAAAATACCCCTGAGCCGCTTATTGAGCCAAGAGGCAGAAATAAGGAGGTTGTTTCCAAATTCCTGCATCCAGACTATGAGCTAGGCCTCATTCAATCTGAAAGCCAGTGAGTGACTCACACAAGACTGAGAAGATCCCTTTTACTAATACTCTTTTTCCCCGAATTTCGTCTAGCTACCAATATGGACCCGATACCTATTTACTGCAGCTGCGAGATGTGAGCTTCCCCGTGAGGTTGCGTGAGTACATGAAAGTTGCGCACAGGCGATCACCTTCGTTCGCCATGAATGATTCAGTGGATTGGTCGGTGAGTATGACGTTCTGAAGTGGAAACCCACAAATCCTCAAATTATGCTCACCGTTATCCATTTTGACAGCTGCCTGTTATTCGCGAGAGACGTCGCTTTACCGACATCATGGACGAAGAGATCGATGATGAGCGTACTCGCAGCCGAATTAGCATGTACTCTGCCAATGATTCATATTCTATTCGACGTTTGCGAACTGAGCTAGGTCCGCGTCTAAATGAATACACCGAGGCGGATGCAATGATAGAAGCCCAACGGGAAGGCTATCCGCCATTCTTCAGGGAAAAGCCACAGACAGTTGCGATCACAGAAAACAGGCCAGCGCACATTCATTGTTTCGCTGTCGGAGATCCGAAGCCGTGCGTGCAATGGTTCAAGAACGATATGGTTATCACGGAAAGCAAACGCATCAAGATCACTTACGATGAAGACGGACGCTCCATATTGCGCTTTGAGCCGGCCAGCCATTATGACGTTGGAATTTATAAAGCCGTGGCCAGAAACAAGGTTGGCCAAACTGTTGCGAGGTGTCGCATAGTTGTCGCCACTCTACCAGATGCACCAGATTCACCAGAGGTTTCGGCAACAAGCGGCACAGAAATACTTCTGAGATGGAAGCAACCACGCGATGATGGACATTCTCCAGTTTTGTGCTATAGTCTGCAATATAAAACGCTCGATTCGGATGCATGGACAACTGTTGCGGATAACATTGATCATGAATTTTATCTGCTGCATGAACTGACACCCAATACGAACTATCAAATTCGTCTTTCATCAAAGAATCGCATTGGTTGGAGTGAAATGGGCATTCCTGTGAATGCATCCACTTCCGGAATGGATGCCCCGAAGGTTCATATCACAAAGGCTATGAAACATTTGCAAATGTTAACAGAAAAGGGTCAAGAAGTTGTGCTTGAGGAGGAGCGTGTCCATATGGATTATCATTGCGAACGTGAGCCGCCCAACTGGGTGACTGACGCATCCGTGAGTGATAAGTACAGCTTTATATCTGAGATAGCTCGCGGAGAGTTTAGCACAATTGTAAAGGGAATCCAGAAGTCTACCGATACCGTTATCGTGGCGAAGATCTTTGATGTAACCGATGAAAATGAGGATGCCGTAGTAGCTGAATTCGAAAACTTCAAAACGTTGCGGCATGAGCGTATTCCCGCATTATTTGCAGCTTACAAGCCGATGAACGTACCGATCGCCATATTTGTGATGGAGAAACTCCAGGGCGCCGATGTGCTTACCTACTTTAGCAGTCGACATGAGTATTCCGAGCAAATGGTATCTTGTGTTATCACTCAACTATTGGATGCATTGCAATATTTGCATTGGCGTGGATATTGCCATTTGAATCTGCAACCGGACAACGTTGTTATGGCCTCAGTGCGATCTATTCAAGTGAAGCTTGTTGACTTTGGATCGGCCAAGAAAGTAAATAAACTCGGATTGAAAGTTAATCCGACTGGCATGTTGGACTTCCAGCCGCCAGAGATGATTAACGATGAGCCGGTCTTCCCGCAAAGTGACATTTGGTCATTGGGTGTGCTCGTTTACGTACTACTCTCTGGCACTAGTCCATTCCGTGGGGCCGATGAGTATGAAACTCAACAAAATATTTCCTTTGTGCGTTATCGTTTTGAGAACCTGTTCAAGGAAGTTACTCCGGAAGCCACAAGGTTCATCATGCAATTATTCAAACGTCATCCTACGTAAGACTAATCTCTTATCAGCAGTTGAACATCTAATAAGAAGAATTTTTGTTTCCCAAATAGCAAACGCCCGTACACTGATGACTGCTTAGAGCATCGGTGGTTGATGTCTTCAGATTATATGGTGAGAAAACGTGAGCGTGCTGTATTCTTGGGATGCCGCCTGAAGGTGAGTTATTGGAAAATCTCATTATTTATTACTATATTAATTATAATTCATTTAATAGACCATTTCTGATGAATACCATGAATACAAGAACAAAACTGCTAATTCGTCAAAGCCTCTATACGCGGTTGATGGCGGTCCCACGCCTTCTCAACTACTTCGATCAAACAGCATTCAAGAGGAATTGCTGACGACGTTTTAAATTAATGAAATGAAGAGAGAGAGAGAGCATAAAAAATATATGAAACTGTTTACGAAATTATCTTTGTTTCAGCTTATAAATTAAAAATTCAAGAAATGAAATGAGATTATAATCATCAATGTTGTTAATAAATTAAATCTTTACGCAAAAAAAATATACCTATCAATCAAACAAATATATTTTAATGCATTGACTGCCGGTAGAGATGATATTTGCAGGAAGAAAATATGAAATATAGTATTCAAAATGAATTCAAATCAAGTTAGCACATGTTATTTCAATATTTAAAACATGCCACTTCGCGCCGATCATTCTCCTAATTGCAATCGAAAATCGTTATCAAATCGATTTATCGACTTTTAAATTGTTCCTAACGTTCAGTGAACTCTGTGACATCACTAGAATTTTGCTTATGAAAAGTTATTGATTTGTTGCAAAATAAAGATGTTCAAATAAGAATCAAATGAAAACTGTATTATGATAATGTGTTGTGCTTTGTCAGTGAAATTTCCATTCAGTGTTTTCTAGAATATACATACATTAAAACACAGTTACACGCAAAATATATTGTTAATTATATTCATACAGTTGTGAACTAATATACATATGTTTATGTACGTACCAGTCAATTTACTAAAGGTGAACTAAATACACGTGTATCTTGTTTGATCCATAAATGTATCTTAATTTTTAATTTTTTAATAGGTACATCAACACAGCTCGTTGAAATGGCAAAGTTTGCATTGTTTAACATCAGTCGGAAAAATGAAACCTATCCTGCCAATAGCAATGTAAAGTGCAAATCTCATTTGTTGGAAGAACATGAAAATGTAAAATTAATTGTTAACCGCCGAGTATCTGTGCATCATATGAAGTGGTCATTTCGATGCAAATGGCAGAGGAAACTGCTATTGTCGTTAGCACTCATTATTATCTGCGTGCTCATCATTTTCGCCTATTCAGACCAATTCCGGAATAAAGTGTTCTCAGTATTTCTGTCCAATCGATTTAGTACGGTGACACACATTGGAAAGCCGGGGACAGCGTTTGCCAATAATCAAGAGCCGAATACATCAAACTATCAACATATAAAACCAATGCAATATATATTAAATTATTCGGCGTCTCATTACAACTTTAGCTCGCCTTTGAAGCCGTTAGCCTCTAACTATAATATATTTGTTATATACACAAGAGAAGACTATCGATTGCGTATGAAGTTTGATTTGTTTATACACAGTTTATTCAAACATACAAATGCACAATTGCATTTGCATGTAATCACAGATAAAGAGAGTGAAGTGCCTGTGTTAGAAATTCTACAACGAAAAGTTCGCCAGTTTAAAAGAGTACTCATATACTCGGTATATAATGTTAAAATCTGTTCTAATATAATAAGAGATATAACTGAGAAATTGTCGCCATACTTTAGCTCAGCGCCAAATTCGTATTACAGTGATTCGCTGTTTTTTATGTCCCTCGGTTTGCACCGCATTGCGGACACAAGCATGAGTCGTGCCATTCTATTTGATTGTGATATTGTCTTTCGTTCCGATGTGCGATTATTGTTTGCAGAATTTGATCGGTTTTTGCCACATCAACTGTTTGGGTTAGCCCCTGAACTTACGCCAGTTTATAGGCACATACTTTACCGATATCGTACACAATTCCCTGAATCAAATTTTGGGAATCCATATCAGCCGATGCAATTATCGAAAAATAATAATAAATTGGTATCCAGTCACGTTCAGGAACGACATGGTTACCCTGGCCTTAATTCTGGCGTGGTACTTATACTATTAAATCGAATAAGAGATTCTAGTGCGTACGTGAAGATGCTCACGCAACATGAAATCAATCGATTAGTATCTAAATATTCATTTAAGGGTCACCTAGGGGACCAAGACTTTTTTACCTTACTCGGATATGAATATCCAACTCTAATATATAGACTAGACTGTATATGGAATAGGCAGCTCTGTACATGGTGGAAGGACCACGGTTATAGTAATATATTTGATTCGTATTTCCGTTGTGATGGTATAATAAAAATGTATCACGGCAATTGTAATACACGTATTCCAGAATAAGAAAATTTATATAATAATGTATTTATATACCAATTAAAACAGTTTTAAAATTTCAAAAGTTCAAGTGTTTTCTTAATGTCAGGGAGAAGTTTCGCATCTCTTTATGGCTTTCTGATTAGATGGCTCAGCTACTCACAACAATTGATCGGATTGGAAACAATGAAAGCTAAATAATTATATAGCACATTCTAGGCGGTCATTTTATTAGCCTTTGCTGTAACGGATGACGTCGATATTCCCATTAAGCAATTTTAATGGCCATTAATTTAACTTGCCATGACGTACACATATAATTGTGAATATTTTAATTTTTATTTACATCACGGTGTACACCATAACAGTCAGTGCTTAGCTCTAATTAATCTGATTAATCGATAAGTTGATTGCGAATTTGTATACTAGACGCAATTAGTTAATCGGAAATGAATCAGGAGCAAGGTTCAAAAGAATCTAATTTAGTTCTTTTATCTTTGTGCGAAATGGAAAAAAACTGGGAAAATATCCGCTAACCTTCTGTGATAGTTAATTACAAAAATTCCGTGTCAATTGAAATACCATATACTTTTGACATTGCAAAATAATCATACAAACATTGCAAAAAGATAATGCAAAAACCAATGTGAAAATAGTACTTTTGAATTTGAAAAAGTTTACACGCTTAGCAGATTTTTTTAAGTTGGAACAAAAAACGAAATGGTTATGAGCAATATAATTTTAATGCACAAAAGAGACTCTTACATTGTACAGTTTATACTATAATTATGTTACAAAATGGACATAAACGCGTTTAAGTTTCTTTTTTTTTCTGTATCACAATCATATATCCAAACTCCCTACACGACCATTTGATTTATTAGATTTCATTTTTTATGTATTAGATAAAGGGAAATTAATATTTTTTTCTATCTAAATATTAATTCCAGCTTTTGCAGCTTGCGGCTTATACTTCTTAATGTAGACCTCCTCAGGATCATATTTGGCTTGCAATTCCTTCCATTCTTCTGGCTTGTTATCTATGATGAAACGGATGACTTTGTCGGTGTTTTGCCTTTGCTTTTCGCTACATTTGCTGCATTCTGTTTTCAGCGCATCGGGTAGCGATTTCTTGAGCTCTCGACCTTCGGGCGTGCACTTGCCAGTTTCGATAAGACATTTGAAATAGTTATTGAATAACCGGTCTGATTTCAAAATCTCATCCACATCGATATTATCATATTTTGTGGTATATTTCTCTTCGGCAACAACGCAGGCGATCGCCAGAGTAATGAACAACACGAAGATCTTCATACTGCAATTGGCAAATGGAAAATAGTTAAGATTAGTGCAAACGATACGCGAATATTTTTAATGGTCAATCCACAATTTACTCAACCACTTAACGTTTATTGCATTTGTTTATTTTGATTTAGTTAAGCAATTAGCTGTGCTCTGCCATAATAGTTATGTGCATGTGAATGGCACATATATCATGTGTATATATTGCCAAATTGTGCACTGAGTTCAAGCTAATTGGTTGAGCAAAGCGCGATAGTAGGTGGGAAATGATATTGAGACCAATGCTGACATTGCACAACGATATTCGCACAAAAAACTATCTAAATGAAATTCAAATATAGCCTTTTGTTTGTTTCGATTTCTAATACTAACCTTAACTATAAATTAAACTGAGCAGCAAAAAACAAGTTGTGAACTAACGAAATAACTTTAACAAACTGGCGACGACTTCCACGAACTTTGCTTTTATACTTGGGCAATGATAGATAGATACGTACGTCGTCGATATTAACAAATATTTATACGTATATACAAGTTGTGAATATATATTTATATATACATATCTACCTTGCCATCTATATAATATGCATGAGCGTACTTATATATATGTGTGTAAGCCTTTATATGAACTTTGCTGCTTTAGACTTTAAAACGTAAGGCCGTCTCGCTTGAATGTAGGCTTGTGGAAACTGCATTATTAACTTTGTATGTGTAATCTATCATATTAATATAAAATCTTGAATTAATATGAAGTGCACTTAACATTACATCGATCTGTGAGTCATGATTAAGCAAATTGATATACAAATGTATGTGTGAATTTACAAATTTTCAAGCACAAAGCACTATGATGATATGTATATCATTGTAATTAGGCCAAACCCATTCATTAATATCGTACACCCTAAACCCTTCGCCATTGGGTATAGCACCTAGCATATACCCTTTAGATAAATGTAAATGTATACAAATTGTTTCTCTATGCATATTTATATTTTCTCAGAATTCGGCGAATCGGAGTGCAACTGGTTCCATTCAAGATCGAGATCTTTCGTAGTCGTGCACTCCCAGCCCCAGCTAAGTCTAGTTTAGCCAATATGATTGCCATTGGAAATACTCTATTTAAATGGTAATAGAAATACAAAAATAAAAATAAAAAGAGTCAAACCGAACCGAAGCATGTTAGAAAACTTGTTTTCTTCTTATTTATCTCCTTTTTTTATGAAACAGCCTGACAACAGTAAGCAGTTAGAAATCCATTTGTTTATGCCTCATTATTGGTAACAGAAGCAAAACGATTTCACATAAAGTTCATAATATAGTATATATATTTTTATATCCCGAATTCATTGCAAAGGCTACTT
>JABVZX010000001.1:17583035-17607680 GCA_020883565.1 Drosophila pachea
AGGAATATATCTGATCTTCAGAGGATTCAGAGAGGAGAAGAAAATTGTTGCGTGAATATTTATTACTTACATTTCGGATAATGTTCAATGTATTTCAATTTTATCAATTATTTAATTTTACATAAAATGCGAACTTTATTAAAAATATTTTCAGCTAAAATATCGTTCAGCTAGATAGAATATCTATAAAATTTATGGACATATAGGAAATATTTTAGTTATACTAATGATAAGCAATAAAAATGTATAATTCGCAGTTAAAACTCGAAAAAGTTTAAATTTAACTATAGATCGATTATTATTGACATCGGCCGGCTTTCATCGATAAAAGTGTATTCACATTCGGAAACTTGGCATGAACGGAATTTCTATGCGAATAATCGTTACATATATCGGGTTCAATTATATCGCAAAAACATATGTTTATAAAAAGGTGCTATATTAGTGAAGTATATAAAATGTACAGAAAATCTAAATTAATACACACGTAAAATACATTGATAATAGTAAACAACTTTAATTCAGGTATAAAATACTTTTACTTTAATTTAACTAAATGGTACAATAGAATAATAAATAAATAATAAAAAACAATAACAAAAAACCTTTGGTCGATTCTCAAAGTCAATAAGTTTTTAATTTCTATTTCATTTGGGAAATGCGAGTGCTTACACTTGGATAAGCTGAAACCGCAGCTATGCCGACTTATACCTGACCTTAGTCAATGTCCAATTGTGCTAGTGGCAAATGTATATTAAAATCTAGTCGTTAAGTCGCTGCAACTAAATTGGTTTGAATGAGCAGCTGAGGTTCCTTTATTTGCATATAAATGCCAAACATTGCTTGTATATTATTCTTTTCAGAGCCCCATTGGAAATTGACTGGATTCCGCTGTATCGATTTTAGGCGATCAGTAATCATCTAATCTTAAACAGAATTATTTCAAATTATTAAACAAAATAGTAACGTAGCTAACTTAAGGCAAAATGTTTCTATCCATTGCCCCACCGCTGATGGACTTCGAAGATGAATTACTATGGATTAATCAGCTGAGCAATCAAAATCTAACTGTGTTATATGATAAATCAAACTATGTTACACCAAACACAAAACTTTTAATAGAGCAAGCGTTCATTCAGCCACTTAGTTTACAAGACCAGCAAATTCTCTTTGACGACTTACAAAAGCAAAATAGAAATATTGCCCATCAATATGGATTGACACCTGCGAAAGTATGATATTATACGGTATTTGAAAAATATTTTTAATGCTCCAACTATATTATTTCTACGTTATCAGCTCCCTCAGCTCGTGGAAAATAATCCGCTTATTTCCATTGAAATTCTATTAAGGCTTATGTTGAACACGGACATAACCGAATATTTCAATATATTAGTTAATATGGATATAACTTTGCATTCAATGGAGGTTGTAAATAGGTGAGTATATAATATACTTACGTAAGTATATATATATAAATATATATCTATATAAAGTCTCTCTTGCAGATTAACAACTTCTTGTCCTTTGCCAACCGAATTCATTCACTTGTATATAAGTAACTGTATTTCTGCATGTGAAACAGTTAAGGACAAATACATGCAAAGTCGACTGGTGCGATTAGTTTGTGTATTCCTGCAATCCTTAATTAGAAACAAGATTATAAACGTTAAGGTAGGCTATTACAAGAATATAGAACGTAAACTAACCGATTATTGATTAATTTATATGTTATATTCATATTTAAGGTGTTATTCATTGAAATCGAAGCTTTCTGCGTGGGTTTTAGTAAAATAAAGGAGGCAGCGGCTTTATATCGCCTGATAAAGCACTTGGAAAGCGGAGAATCTTTACAAACCCCAAGTTCAGTGGCAAAACAATAAATTCAGAAATGATTAAACTGTAAAACTGTAAAACATTGTTTAATTATTATATTGCTCTGTATTAATAATCAGAGCCTGCGCCATCATAAAGGTATTGGGCTGTCAAGCGACTTTATTTTCATTACTTAAACAAGGTAACGTCTTAATACAATAGGTCAAAGCATGTTGTCCACTCCAATCAAAAATATGTAAATTTACATTAGGTATACTCTACTGTCTTATACAGGGAACATAATAATTCAATTAGAAAACATGCATAAATATGTCATAGAAAATGAAACTAAATAGCACGAAATATCGCCACCTTCCCTCCTTCACTTTAGTCACGCTTCACACCGATTTTAAGTCTCTCTCTTTACTTTAAAGAAATATGATCAGGTTCTTCATTTCGATGAAATCTCTCCCACATTTTCGAAAACAGATTTTCTAAGCCTTTGGCGTATTGTGAACAATCAAATAATGGACTTTCCACACGAGCTTTCCATACCTTAGCTCTTACAGTTTTTAAATATTCCCTTTCTGTCCCCAACCGAATTGCTATATCTTGATATTCTTCCCTACTATTTGCTATCAACTCAGGACATCCAAGAGTTGCCAATTGTGATGCGGCCACCCTGGAAATGAATGAGAAAATTCAAAACATATAATATATGCAATATAGTCGTTATATTGCCGCCGGTTTACCTGGAAGCTAATGTTTCTCCGGGCAGAGTAACAACGGGTGTGCCAGTCCATAGCACATCCATTGATGTGGTATGTCCATTACATAGCGGAGTGTCGAGGCAAATGTCAGCTAGTTGCCCGCGACGGACGTGCTCCTCTTTGGCGGCCACATTGGAGAATATTATTCTATCAGATGAAATACCTATAGAGCAAATCAAATAGTTTTATTAGCATAATTAAATAATAAATATATATTATAATATATATGCGTTTACTCACCCAAATCGTTCACAGCGCTTTTTATGTTTTGCTCGCCCACAGCTGGAAATCTAAGTAGCCAAAGCACTGATTTAGGCACATTTTTAAGAATTACTACCCAGGATTGCAGAGTTTGGGGATCTATTTTGTATAGCTGATTAAAGTTGCAGTAGACAATAGCGTCGTCGGGTAACATATATTGACGACGCGTTGTTATAACAATATTTTGGGGAACTTCTTCGCCAGTTGCCGCTTTATTGTTGGTTTGCGTTGTTGCCAGACCGTTTTGGACCAGAACACCATTCAGAGATGTCTGCACTTGGCCTGAGGCAATCATTGATACTATTTGTGTTGTACTTGGCAATTCGGCTATCTTATGCGTAATCTCTACCGGCTTATGCGCATTAACCACCTCCTTAATCTCTTTGACAGACGTATTCTCAACCAAGGGCGATAGATCTGTAGCATTTATGACCGCAACATTGTCAGCCACAGATGATTGTTGCTTGTCGCAAACGATGAGGCGCTCCTTTAAATGCGGAAACATTTGCTTGTGATCGCCAATGAAATATGTGTAAGGCATGTACGACAGCTTCTCGCTGTATTGATGAGCCAATTCCATGGGACTAGTAACTGCATCAGTTATAATATAATCCATAAAACTAGCGCCGCTGGTACCGGGATAACCTAGCCACATGACTTGTATTGGTGCCGGCCGTAGAGCAAATATCTCATTTCGGGCTCCCTTTGTATAGCCATTCATGTTGACCAATATGTGAATGCCATCGTTATAAATCTGATCAGCTGCTTTACCATTGCAAGGAATGAGTGAAAGGTCCACAAAGTGTTCCGACTCACGTCCAATTTTGTGACGGAATGTTGTTCCATCGTCGGGGCTAAGAGCATAACAGAAGATCTCAACCTTGGAACGATCATGCAAGCCGGGTATCGACTGCATCAAATGTGAGGTAGGATGATTTCCAAAATCTGAACTTAGGTATCCAATACGCAATCTTCCGTCTTTCGGTAATTCTCTTGAAAAATTATATGGTTGCTTGTGCAAAACATGAACCTTTTCCAAACACAAGTTCGCATGCCGCGCAGCAATGGCTTTGCGAAACTCGTGCGTCAGCGGATAGAGCATCGAATGATGCGGATGCACTGACGGCAAACGATTCTTCTCCAACTGCTCGGCCACAATGCTGACCAGCTTCTTCATACGCACATCATAATCCGACCAATCGCAAACAATTTGCAAGCAGTGAGCCAAATTGCAATAGGCATCCGGAAAGTCTGGTTTAAGCTTCAAAGCTGTACGATAAGAATGAATAGCTTCGGGAATATTGCCCGAGTCCTTGTGAATGCTGGCCAAATTGCTATGAGCATCGGCAAATGCTGGATTTATCTGAATCGCACGGGTATAGCATTGCAATGCGCCGCTAACATCTTGCAGCTCCTTCAACGTATTTCCCATATTCGAATAGGCATCAGCAAATGTAGGCTGGATTCTTATTGCTTCCTTGTAATGCATTAGGGCTTCCTTCAGTTTACCTTGTTGCTGCAAGACCGATGCAAGATTCGAGTGGGCAGCTGCAAAATCGGGGAATACCTCGAGCGCCTTCAAATATAGTCGAGTGGCCTCCTCAATAAATCCTTGCTCCCGCTTAATATTCGCCAAATTGTTCAATGAGTCTGCGTGATTTGAGCATAGTCTGAGCGCAGTATTATAACATTCCTCGGCATCCTTAACCTGCAACACACAAAGGAAACAACGCGTAATACATTGATTATCTTCCAACTAAACGCCTGTCCTCCTTCCGTACCTGTCCCTTTTCTTTGAGAGCATTCGCTAGATTACAGTATGCATCCGGGAAATTCGGCTGCAATTCAATTGCCCGCCTGTATGTATCAATGGCCAAATCGATGAGGCCTTGTTCATAGTATACGCAAGCCAGATTTCCATGTACCACTGCATTGTTGGGCGACAGATTGAGCGCACGCAAGTACGCAGCGACGGCCCTGAAATAAAGAAAATCACAACCATTTAGTTTAAGCCTTGCGGATTACGAATCCAATGATTCAAAGCCAAATCACAGCGAGTGTGAATTGTTATTTGTATTTAGCGGGAATGATCAGAGAAATATATTTACCGTTTCCAAAACAAGCGAAATCTGTTTATGTAACGTTCTAAATAGTTTTTATTGCTAATGGATCTATTATAGTCGTAGGAAGTGGATTCATCAGCTCGTATTCGAACAATTGTATAGATGATTATGCATTGGCAGTCCATGTTCACAGCACAACAATAATATCATTCGAGTAAATTTTATATACCAATCTTTTCGTAAAAATCAGGCTATTTTTCACTTAAGCATAAACAGATTTTTGAATACTTTTTACCAATACCTTTCTCTATTTCGTCATGAAAATGTTTTCTGCCGCCGCCCCAATGACAACGTTTGATAATGAATTTGTATATGTATGAAAAAAAATTGTTCTTGAAAATGTTTTTTTTTTTCTTTCTACTCTGTATGGAATATCATTATTTGGGCATTTCGATTGGCCGAATGGAAAATCGCTTTTTGCGTCGAGAAAAATATCTAAAAATAGGTTTCTTCTCGCTTGAAGGACAAATAGCATTCGAATACTTCAACTAGAAGTAATTATTGTAAGCAAATTTGCACAATATCGTTGCTGACTGTGGCAAATGTTCGATTTGAACAATTACAGGGTATCCGTGACGTCCAACAATCGAATGAATCGGTTTTATTTTAGTATTCATATGCGAAGTATGGCGTCGCTTTCAAATTTGCTTGTCAACAAAAATTCGATACACAAATTTTTGTATGCTCAAGAAACGTAATTCTGAAATTTGGAAAATTTCAACGCTCTTCAAATTTACTATATTGAAATATTCAATTTGGGTCAATTAAAAACTAACGTACTTATATGTAAGTATTACAACATAATTAACTTTTCTTTAATACAATGGAAATAGCATAGATGAGCACAACAAAAAAATGCGAAGTGATATTTTAAGAGCGAGGGCTTTTCTTGAATTAATACAAAAGCTCAACGTGATTCAAACAGTAAAAACTGAAATTAAATGACGTTAAATGCAGCAAGACGATGAAACGTAAACGATTTACGAACGTTTCATTTGCCCAATTATTTGAAATTGATATCATTTTTAATTCAGACATCTTCAACTGACTACATCTGTGTGTACAAGGGAGATATGATAAGATATGCAACGCCGAACACAATAATTCTGTATTTCATTTATTTTCACTGTAAATATTTTTTGATATAGTAATATAGACTAACCTGTCGAAGATCCTGGCCTCTTTTAGTACATTTCCTAAGTTAATGTATGCGTCCAAAAAGTTCGGATCCAGTGTGACAGCTTTTTCAAAGTGATGAATGGCCAGCCAAATTTCGCCTTGTGCATTGAAAACGCAACCCAAATTGCTCCATGCCACGGCAAAGCCAGGACACGTTTCAATTGCCTTCAAGTAACAGGCCTATAACATATTTTATAGATGTTATATTAATTCCGATTCTATTTTGATTCCATTTGTTGTCCCCACCTTCGCTTCTTCCAATCGTCCAAGAGCTTTCAATAAGTTTCCCAAGTCGCTACGCACGCAATATAGATCCTAAGAATATATTTCCAGGTTATATTTTATATGTGCTGCGGCGTGTTAATTAACTTACGGGATTATATTGCAATGCCGTTATATAGGCTTGCACTGCAGACTCCATATCGCGTGCTGCAACAAGGGCTGCGGCCAAGTTTATATATCCATCTATAAAATCTGGCTTTAAGCGCACAGCTCTGCGATAATTGTCTAATGCTTCTTGCAACTGTCCCCGTTCTTTGTAAACATTTCCTAGATTGCTAAAACATTCGCAAACATATACAAATTTAGAATTCTAAAAGTTTATTTTTACTCAAGCACAAATTTCCTACCTGTACGCCTCAGCAAGTACCGGATTCTGTTTTATTGCCAGGGTTGAGAATTGAGCAGACTTGTCAAGCCTTCGGCACTGGAAATGAATCGACGACAGCAACAATAGGACACCGGTATTAGTGCTGTCCTGCCGCCATAATTGCATACAATGTCGTTCAGCATTCTCATAGTCGACGGCCTGGTATTCCCGATGTGCCAGCTCTAACAATCCTATAAATGTGAAATAATTCTTAATATCGCAAGTACATAAACCAAATAGGTATTGATTGATTTAAAAAAAAAAAAATTATTCAAATGAAAAAACCTTAAATAACTAACTATAGAGGTCAAATAAAGGCAAACAATCGATTGAACGAAGAATTTAACAGGTTTCCGTTTCGGCATTTTTGACACAGCCAAAAAGAAGGTAGAAATTTCGATAAGGTAAGATTTTAAACTCAATAATTGATTTATACTGATAAAATGATAAACAAACAGGAATGCATCAATAATCTGCTGTTAATGTCCATAAAAAACTATTTTCTGTGTTGTTTGGCGTGTTTCCTCAAAATAACACTAATACCAATGCATTTCTGATACTGCATATATTATGTATGTACGCATTTATAAAAAATTTCCATTAGTTATTCGATTACATGATATGATATATGCGAGTGCAGACATTTGAAACATCTGCATGTTCGACGTATTTATATAAAATAATGTATTTCTAATCAATTCTTACCGACAGTTGACATAGATTGTTGCTCGATAGTTTTTCCAACTGCATTATTGTTGGGTAAATGATTTTGTTGTTGCAGAAGGGAATGCGCCGAAGAATGCTGCTGTGTCTGCCCCTGTCCTTGAGAGTTCATTGTTTTACCGATGCTTCCTCATATATGGTAGAGTATATAAATATTACGCTTAAATTTTTTTTTAAATCAATAGCAAAGGTAGAAATCAATGTCTTGGCAGTAGCACGACTCGAAAAATTTAACACGTCAGAAACACATGTACTATTCAATGGTGTCTCTTTAAAGTCCATCCACACCTTTTAAATGTATATAACACTTCAAAATAACTATATTTTTAAGCCACCAGCTGCCATGTAAGATAGCTATACATTTGTTAAGTGTGGGTCATTTTATAGAGATGATCGATATTTGAGTGCAATTTTTTTTTTTTTTTTTTTATTTCTAGACGAAAGTCACGACAAGAACTTCTATATATTTTTATAGTCACGCGTAAAACAGAAAATCGTTTCCACTTCCACTTTATGCAAACGAAATGCGTTCATCGCGTGACCGATAACATCTCATATAAATCCGATAGCAAATATGTTTAAAACAATATCCGCTAAAACTCAGACAAAATTTTATATAGTAATTAAATGATGCTAGGAAGAAAGAAATATATGTATAGTTAATACTGATGTTTCAAGAGAATCAACTACGAATATTAGCATTTAAAAAGCATCTCATTTAAAATATTCCTTTCGACAATGAGGAAAAATGATTCAACTCCCAAAAATCCATTTTCCTGTATGTTATGTTGTATCCCACTATTGCAGGCTTGTTGGTTATTTATTATGATAAATAAGCAATAAGCTATGAGGATTTTCTACTTTAGCAGAGTGGAAATATACCTGCAAGCCCCGCATTGTGTATTAGCAATCGTTTCGGCACCGGCATTTTTTATACGAGCTGCTTATACATTATTTATTTATACAATGTTTTAAAATTACGTGGCTACTGCACGTAAATTATCAAAATTTATATTATAAACATCTATATTTAACGTTTTACGCTGATGAATTTAAAACGTTGGCTTTATTTATTTTTTTTTTTTTTCAATGGAAAACATAATTATTCCGAAGGGACTTCCATGGTTCCATTGCTAATTTCATCGATAACATCATGAGGATGTTTACCATCAACAGTGCATCCAACACTTTGGGCTGTGCCAAGAACCTCCTTGCAAGTTCCCTTTAGCTCACGTGCCATTGACCTTGGTCGCATTGTACGCGCGATCGCCAAAATATCGTCGAAGGAGATATTTCCACTGTGTTTAACTGAAAGATAAAATCAAAGATTTCTCTTACAGAAAAAACTCAAATTTGACTTTCAATTAGGGCTTCCTTAAATTGATGATCAATTTATAAAGAAAATATTTTAAATTCCAATAATTTTTTGTTCTGTTATTGTATGACAAGCAGTTACGCATGTTGTCTTTAGTGATAGCTGTTTCTTCTGTTTTACAAATAATCATGCCAAGGAAGGTGTGTTATCGTATCAGAACCAAGTACTAATATTTGGTTTTTTAAACTTTCCAGTTTTTGTTAATCTGATCAACGTTCACAGCTGTTTTTATATGCACAGATTCAAAACAACACTTTCAACTAACAGAATACTTACTGTTCTTTTGCTTCTTCCTATCACGTGGAGGTTCTTTCAACGCCTTGATGATTAGGGAGGCCGCCGATGGTACTACAGAAATAGTAGCTTGCCTATTTTGAATTGTAAGGCATACCGTAATTTTTAGACCTTTCCAGTCCGAAGTTGCCTTTGCAATATCATCACCTACTTTTTTAGGAGACTATAGCGAATATTAGTTTAATGATAAACAAAACATGTGAAGCACTTACCAATCCAAGAGGACCGATTTTAGGTGCTAATGATGATGTAGCACCAACCTCGCCACCAACGCAACGTAGGTAAACTAAAATTTAATACATTTGAAAATGAATTTCAACATTTTATATTGGCCACTCATATATGTACATTAGGAAACAAATACTACCTAACTTGACTTCCGTCGGATCAAACTTAGGAGGCATCTTTATATGTAAATGGTTTCAGCTAGAAAAAATATAAGATCTTAAAAATAAATTCGGATTCTTATTCATCATAACATAAAACGTACCGTCACCAAAAGTGCCTCGAAGGGAAAGAGCCTGAAATGGCGTTAGTGATGGGCAAATTACTTTTCCGGTTCAAGCAAACTATCTAACTTCATGTTTGGGACAAACGAATGAAACACGAAAAGATAATTCAACAAATCTTCCCTACATAGCTTATGGTATGATCGGCAATGCAAAAAATAGTTTGGTTATTGAATCTCCATGTCCGTGCTTTTCTCATTTAACCAGGATAGGCATTTATTTCACGGATTAATTTGATTATTCATGTTCCGTCAAATCCTATCTATCTGAATGTGGGCACTTAATCGATAGGCGCCAGATATTAGTTCGAATATCGATAAATATCTGATTCTACCGTGCAATAAAGGCATCGATAAGTATTTGTTTCTATATTCTTACATCCCTAATCTAGGCCTTCTTTCCTGTGCTGCCTAAGACCACGGTGGTTAAAATGGTGCGTAAACAAAATCTTTATACATAGAAGCAATCCAATACTTATTTTACCAAATTGTGTTTTACTCTAATTGTTTTATATTTTTGTCAATAGGCCGCGCATAAATCGTTCCGAATTAAGCAAAAACTTGCTAAGAAACTAAAGCAGAATCGCTCTGTTCCCCAATGGGTTCGTTTGCGCACTGGGAATACCATCAGGTAAGATTTTGTGTAACCATTTGTGTACATCAATAGTGAAAAACGGAAAATCTATTAATTGTAATCAATCAATCTGACTTCGTCCACTTAGGATATACAAAAGCAACAGTATTTGTTTTTAGTCGACAGTTCAATATATGGAATTAAGTGGATTAAATTCCATTTCTAATAATGAGGAAAACTAGTCTAGAATTTTATGTTATTTCTCAGCTATTGTAAATTTACCAATGGGCCAAATTATTTTGCGCTTCTAACTTATTCTTATTTTGAAATACGTATAACAAAAATACTGTTTTTTTTCTTTTAGGTACAATGCCAAACGCCGTCACTGGAGGCGCACTAAGTTGAAGTTGTAAACTTGTCGCGTCATTTTTGCAATTTTCGTAGTTTGTATCAAATAAAAAACTTATTATTGAAGTACAAACAGCATATATTAAATATTTTATTTGGTTATTGGTGATGGAATTGAGGTTGGGCATCTATCTCCTTTCTTTAACATTTGTAACAATAGCTGCCTTAAGCACACTGTTTGCTCGAGATACTGTGAATCCTATAAATCGAAGTAGGTGGTTGGAACTCGTTCTGCGCACTCCGTTTGTAATAGCGATCACTGGTGATCATACTCAACATGTAACTGGTTTATTTTCAACTGATGTACTGAGTTTTAGAAAAATACAAAGACCACACCTCATAGTCTGCGTGGGTGCCTATATGTGTATTACAAAGTCGCGATGTATCAAAAGTAAAGTGAGGAATTCTAATAATCTTTGATTCTCAAGTGCCAATCCCAACTTGGTTGGATTGCTTAAAAGTAAATTTCAAATTGGCCATTAGAACGGAAAATGCAACGCACAAAATCATCAAATTAAGTGAACTTAACATATTGTTTGCACTGCATCTACAATCGTGCCGTTGCCCAAATTATAAGTAATGCGTTCATTAGTATAATTGGAATGTCTGTATTTCTCTCCCCACTGTTATCGGAAATGGACATGCGAAAGTGACCAATTAGAATTTACTGATTATAATAATCGATATTTATCAAAGCCCAATTTTGGTACAAGCATATTGTTATCGAGCTGGCAGAGTGCAAAATTAAAAATTTTTCATGTCTGATTACTGATAGCGGCACGGTCGTAAAAATTATTATTGGCATTTACAAATTAAGCACACTTTAACAGCTATATTACAAAAATTTAAAGTAGTATCAAATATATGAAAACAGTTTTGAATATGATGCAAATGCTTTATATATTCGGAAAGTAGCACTTACCAAAGTAACTGCAAAATATAGGAAAAGTATAATGTGTGACACGTAGTAGATTTATCTAAAGTTTACCATCTCTAGTCTGAGTATTGTTCGTTTTCTCCGAATGCCAATGGCCGAAGTTAATAATATTCACGAAAAATATGCTTGCAAATCAAGAATATAATAAATGATTGGAAAATTTTTTTAATACAAATAAAATTAAGACATTAGTGTATATTTGATAAACAAATTACATTTTGCACAATGGCGAACCACATGAATCATTCATCTCTGTGAACGTTTTATAATATAATTTTACTTTTGGAACATTATTCGGTGTACATCATAAACAAGTGCATTAAACATGCGGGAATTTAAAGTGGTTGTGCTTGGTTCTGGTGGAGTTGGTAAATCGGCCTTAACGGTTCAATTTGTTTCCGGGTGTTTTATTGAAAAATATGACCCCACTATAGAGGACTTTTATCGAAAGGAAATAGAGGTTTGCCATGCATATTTTCATATATCGGTGCATATACATACTGTCAGTACAAATTATACTTATGTATATAGATACTTGTGTGCGAACATAGATATGTATGTGAAATGCACAGCTATCTTATATACATATATATATGTGTAAAGAGAAATATGTACATGCCCTTATAGATATAATTATTTAAATAGAATATATGAAAACAAATAAAATAATATATAAATAATACAGTAGTTTAAATTAATTCCAATTCGATGGATAGTTCTAAATTTTGACTTATGTATTTAATGTTTAGTGTAGGCCTAATGATTTCATGACTCATTAATCGAGAAGACATAAATAATGATAGAATTATATATTTTAAACTGATAAGTCTACATAACAAACTATAAAAACGTGTTTGTTAATCTAACATACATAGACATATTTATGGGCCTTACATTCCTTATAATCCGTCCACTTTCTTGATATTAATAGATTGTCATATTATTACAATTGTAAATGTAAATTTCTGACTGATAAGAGACAAAAATTCTTAGTATTTTTTGTCAAGTGAATGGTTTTGTAAGGAAGATAAATATTTCAAGTGGAACAGCTTAAAATAAGTGCAAAAATAATTCTACTTAAAAAGAGTGAGAAAAAATTAAATTAAATGATTATAAATTAATTTCGTCACATATAAATGATTTTGCATAAATATATATGTAACAAAGTCATAAATGTATGTGTGTGCAGAAGTGTCAGTGAGGCGACACAAAGATCTTAAACAAAGGACATTTAAGGGATGGAAGAGAACGATGAAAATATGAGTTCTTATATTTATATTTAAATTAGAGAAAAGAGTTAGACAATATTAGCTTATCAAATCATTTAAGTGGATCCCCACCATATAAACTAATTTTCGTTCGTCGAAAAGATTAAGAGGGGGATTATATAAAATTAAGCAGATAAGGAGCGAATAGCTAATATTTGGACAACAATAAAACCAGATAAACTAATAATTTTAATTGTAGTATTTTTTGTAATAGTTCCAGTTCACATTTTTTTTAATTTTAGGTGGATAGTTCCCCTTGTGTTTTGGAAATATTAGACACAGCCGGAACTGAACAATTCGCTTCCATGAGAGATCTCTATATTAAAAACGGACATGGCTTTATTGTGATGTATTCGTTGACAAACCATCAAACATTTCAGGTAAGTTCCGAGCTGATCTGCCTTGTTAAATGAATTACTATTCAGTTATATATATATATATATACATATATTTATACATATAATATAATATATAATATATATAATATAGTTTTAATATATATGATATTAAAACTATATATATAGTCTTTCTTTAATTTTACTACATTTTAGTATTGAGTGAGGTAAATAATATACATTTTTTAACAATTTTTTGTTCCACAGGATATTTCAAGTATGAAAAATGTGATTACTCGAGTTAAAGGAAGCCAGCCAGCACCGATATTACTTGTAGCAAATAAATTTGATTTGGATTGTCAGAGGGAAGTATCAACTGCTGAAGGTAAGCGAAGTCTACATGTGTATGTTGTCATAATTAAAAAGCGCAAAACTTACAAACAAAACTATTTTTTTGCAGGAAATGCATTGGCACAACTTTGGGAATGTCCTTTTATAGAAGCATCAGCAAAAGATCGAATAAATGTCAATGAAGTGTTTGCAACTATTGTCCGAGAGATGAATTTAACACAAGAAAAACGACAAAAAAAGAAATATTGTTGTTGTACGCTTTTATAGAAATTTGTAAATATATAAGATTAATATAGTTAAAAATAAAATCACAAATATGTATGTAAAAAATATACTGACCAAGTAATAAGTTTAATGTCCGAGATATTTAAGAGGAGCAACACCACGAAAAAATAAAATAATTAAACGATACAATTGGGGTTGGATTTAATTTATGAGTTTCAAATTGTAGTCCTTTCTTTACCATAAGGATGCCTAGCTATATCTTAGGCGAATAGGTTGAAGCATATCTTTGATGAATAATCTAACCCAAGAGTTTCGCACAGGCTAATGAAAAATGAAATGCTAGAGATATTCCGTTACGTTAAAAAACCCTAATGTAGAATAATTATTGAGCATATATTATTAAAGGCAACTCTTGATAATTTTGAATTAATTGTTTTCGCATAATTTGAACTGATATAAGGAGTAATTCCAGTAAGTACACTTATTATTATAGATTTTACATGTATCACACATACAGCGTTTAAAAAGTCTTGAACGCCTAACTTTGCTTGGGATGTAACTGATTATATATAGTGAATTATTTGTAATGTCGAGCATGTGAATTAAGCATATCTTACAATTTTTTCTCAATAAAAAATTTGAGGGAACTCTCGTTTTTATTTGTCTTTCAAGCCAAATATGTTTCATTCCATTGTTCCGCAATGGACGCTACTCTGTATCATACGAGTACAATGCACTTTATAGTATTTTATATATAGTGACTCAAAATAAAAGAAATTATTTCGCTGTTTACTTTTAGCAAAATTTAATTCTGAATTTATGACATACGTGAAGTATTCCGTCATATATTGAGCATATCCCGATTTGTAAACAAAAATGGATTTTATTGACGATTTCATAGAAGAGTACAAAAGTAATCCTTGCTTGTGGAAAGCCGATTCTGTTGATTTCAGAAATCGAGCAAAACGACAAGAAGCGTATATAAGGTTAATTGATGTGGCGACTAAACATGGAGAGATATATAACGTTGAAAGGACAAAACAAAAAATCAACAATCTAAGATGCGCATTTCGTCACCAGCTCCGAAAATACAATGAAGTTAAGAAAAAGGGGGAAAAATATGAACCGTACTGTCCGAAGCGTAGATACTTTGAATCTCTAATGTTTTTAAAGGACGAAGAAATCCCAGAGAAGAAAATTAAACGTGAAGATAACCTGCCAATACAACAAAACACAGATATCACAGCCACACAGCCAGAACCGCTTGAGGAATATTCAGATGCTGAGAGCTTGCCGAAACAATCTAAGATCGAAAGTAAATTATCACCAACGAATAGCGCCAACGATTTTTGCGCCAATTTATTTGAAGAAACAGAAGTGGATCCAAATTTCAGCATCCAAACCGTCAATACAAACAACCAGACGTCTATAAAGGAAGTCGAGGTAATACTGCCAACCGAGAACAGCAATGTATCCGAAAGAGGGAAATCATTTAACAATTCCATTTCTAATTCAATTAATGATAAATTAAGCTCCACGGTAGATTTTAACGATTCAAATCGCGACAAGCGCGAGAACGCAATCGTGCGCAATAAACAGATTAAGAACAACAGAAAACGCTCCTCATCTGTATCATCTCAAGTTTCCAATGACAATGAGAATCAAACCGGAAAATATAAGGCAGATATTTCGAACATCGATTTTGACCGTCTAATTTCGTTAGCTCTCAAAAATTCAGACAGTCAGATGGATGATTGCTATACGAATTTTGGTAAAATCGTTGCTCATAAATTACGATCAATGGACAATACACAAGCTATATATGCGGAAAAGATAATTGCTGACGTTCTATATCAGGGACAGATGAAAATGTTATCTGCATTAAGTATAACCCAATTCCTAGGTGTAGATAATACAACTGTATATGTCGCCAGTCCTCCAAAATAATTGTTCTCAAAACTAATGTTATAATAATACAATGAAATTATATGCTTAAATTTTGGCTACCAAAAATGTGATTTTATCTTTAACTTTAGCTATTAATCCAAACGAAAATACAATTGTATTTTTGAACAAGAAACGGTTTTTTGAGGGATGCTGCGAAAGTAGAGATGTTGCAATTTGGGAAATGTTTGGCCAATCTTAGCGAAATGCGCGCGTATCCGCGCATTATCTTGCTTAAAAGAATCACATTGAATAGCGCAATGCGTATTCATTGTTTTATTGGCTTACCGATCCTGTTTTTCAATATTTTGCACCAGCAATGAAGGTAAGTTGGCTGTAGTTTTATTGTACATGTTGCTAATGAAATTAATGTCATTGGGAGTTATGTCCTCAATCAATGTAAATGTACTTTAGAACTAAATGCTCTTTGGTCAAAGTCATATTTAAGGTTTCTCGGATGCCATAAGATTTCCAGAAGCGGATATGAGAATTAAGGTTACGTTACAAAAAGTTAAATACTCACTGTTGGTAACACCTTAGTCGCATCCAGCACCAAAGATTTTTAATGTCACGCCACATATGTCAGAGAAAAGGTTTCTAAATTAAAAATATAATGGGCTTCGCTTGTTCGAACCATAAAAACTTCAACATCTGCATCCACTTTCTAAGAAAATTTGTCATTTTCTATTGCGTTTTGGATTTGTTCTGTTCCCAGACAAGAATTCTCATCTGCATAACCTCTTAGCGATAAACGGAGAACTTGGGACGTGCTCAAATTTTACTCGAAAATTTGACTATAAAATTGATATCGAAATCTTTTTTAACACCGAAACACAGTGACGCAAAAAACGTATGAGCAGAGGATATGACTTCCACTTTTTCAGAGCTCTGCTTGCTTGTATAACAGTTAGCTGTAATATATAACAGCTGATCAAGCAGTGCTCTGCATTGTAGAGACTTATATTTTTCAGGAATAGAAATATGGTAAATCTAGTCATTTTATTGAAGTTATCGTTTAATGTATGCAAAAATATTTATTTTATATTAATACAAAATATAAAACTTTAAAAATCTAATAAAATTATTTGCACAAAAATTGTTTCAATTGATTTTATACCATTCCAAATCATCAGGTTTATGGGAAGACGGTGTATTAATGATAGATTGGGTATCATTAAATATATTGCTGCAAATGTTATCGCCGATCTATAAAAGAAATTATATTTTTATTAGATGTTTTTCTGTTGTCATTAGGTTAAATTTAAGGTAATAAGATTCCATTACTAATACAAAATGAATTTAAACCAAATATACGAATAAATTAATTACCTGAAGAGACGATACTAAATTATCAGGACAGTCAAGCACATTAAGTCCAGTTTCTATAAATTAACAAAAAACAACATAGAAAAAAGGCAAAACAAAATTTAAAAAATCAATATGAACAGCTTGAATATTGTTGCCTGAATAACTTAAAAAAAAAAAAACTTGATATAATATTTATTGTACTACTTACGTATTCTAGGATCATTCCATGAAGTCGTTCGATCAATATGGTTTATAAAATAAATATCTCCCGATTCAGTAACAGCTTGTTCCCATCCATCAGGTAATGGGCCCATATGGGTAGCTATATTTGAACTAGTTTGTTTGCTAGTTTGTATAACATCTGAGTAAATTATATTACAGATTATTTTAATTTAAAGTATTTAAAAAAAAAACGATTTTTTATTCTTAATATGAATGAACTTTATAATAGCAGCATACCATTTGGTTTTATCCGTTCACCAAGAGCTCGTTGTTGTTGCTGTTGGCTGTACTGAATTCTGGGATCCTCCCATTGCGTTGTTTTCGAGGTGTGGCTGTAATTATTGAAGCAGCGTACATAATTTTCAGAAACAGGTAAACTTAAAGTATAAAATTTTTTACAATTTCATTTATATATATCTGAATATATATTTATAAGTTTTTCCAAGTGCGTTTGTGATTCACCTGTTGCATCTTTCATACGCACTTGTCGAATGTGATTTTTTAAGCTATTCATTCATTTAACTTACTTTAAATAGTAAATTTGTCCGTCATTAGTTTTTGCTTGTTCCCATCCAGGCGGCAATGCCCCTAATTGACTTTGTAATTGAATTGGGCTTACTACATCATACGATCGTTGCTTTTTATGAATTGTTGTTTGCGTAGCTAATGGAGTCTCGGGTCCTTGTCCCATACATGTATTTATTACATCTAAATCAATGTTGTTGGCTGTACTACTTGTAAAGTCCACATTGTTCTCTGGGTACGCTGGCCTAACAGCTTGGTTAGTGTTTGCGCTTGACTCATTTCTGGAACGAACATTATAGTTCTGCTGAAGAGATGCTGGACTGCTTCGAGCACGAAAATGGTGTACGGTCAGACGGCTGTGTGATGGCTGGTTTTGTGAGAGAGATGGCTGTATTTCTGGCTGAGCAGTCTTGTTGATATTAGTTTGGGAGCCATCGTATGTGGAATCAGCACTGTTTGCTCGTGAGTGTAAGGGTGCCGGAGGATTGAAAAATGAATTCGGAAGCTTGCGCATACGAAACGGTAGTTGCAATGGAAGCTTCGCGTCTCCTGGATTCAATACACTATCAAATAATGCTTGCAAATTATCATCAGAATCTTGATTTACGCGAACAACAAGATTACTAGATAATTTTGTTGGTGACAACATATCCTCATCATCAATTTCCTTTTCGCTTATATTGCTTTTATTGCTTAAAGACATCGTCGCAATGTATTTGTTTATGTACACAATACAATTAAAAAAAAATCAGGCAATACAATGTCATATATCTCATTTGAAATTTAATTTGAACTAGCACATAAATCACTCCATCATTTTAAAAATATTTTTTATGAAAACATTTCACTTAAATAGTAAAATTCCGCAGTTCTGGGCCTTAAACAATATTTATATACACATATATTTGTATATTATACCATACACTACAGAACTGCCAACATAACACACCAAATTATATAAAGGGTATCATTCAACAGTTTGTCTGTAGAAAAATATCGATATTTTTATCCGATATATTGGGCATTCTGTATTTTATGCTAATAAAATTATAATCCACAATTGTATAAAAAATATGTGATCTGAAATGTAATTAATATATAGGAAATTTTAAATAAAGTAAAATATAGTTATAGTATATAAATTATCCATCAGAAACAATGTTCTCGAACACAATATATTACGAAGTTCCAATTGGAATATTCCAAAATTCTAATTGTTTTTATTTATCAAACTAGTAATAAACGAATTTATGGATAAGCAGATTATAATTAAATCACATAATTGGAATAGCAAAGGATCCGACAAGACCCATTACATTTAATTTATCCTATGTGGTGGAAACACATTGTATTGATTATTTCCTTCAATGGATATTTGATGCGTTCCCTAGACAACCACCACACCATTCTATTGCTTCCCTTAAAATCATATCCGTTGCAAATATGATTATGTTTATTTTTTATATTATAATTATTTTATATTTGTATATTGCTTTATCAGCAATACAAACGAGAACATTTTTTGCCTGGCCCCGCCTACTGTACATTGATGGATATATAAAAATCTAAAATCTAAAATGACCTATTAACATCTTTCATTTTTAAATACGATTAAAAATTAATTTTCTAATATAAGTTTTAGTACACTAGCGATAGGGAGAATTATAGGGCAAGGGTATGTTTGCCCTGATAAGTTTTATCCGAATGGATCGACATTGAACACCATATAAAACTTAAATCTAATTTATGTAGTTTTTGAACGTTATTGGAATTTTAGAAATATTTGAATAACTTGAGATATACATGGGTAAGATATATATATATATATATAAACTTGGTGAATTTAATAAGCATGGATGAAGTTATCGGTGGATATTAAAAACTTGATCTGTGCTGGGTTGGTACTAAAGAACATAAAAATCGAAATAGAATATCGAAACAAAATGATATTTATTACTGCTGGTAACTTGCCGCCATGTCCAGATCAACTCACGCATTTTACGTTGTATAAAAGAATTATTATATTTATAGATTTTTATATTTTCTGATTCACAATAAAATGACTGTAGGTACAAAATTAATCTCAAAATAATTAAAGCAGTTTTATACCCCAACTTTGTCATTTTCGAGAAATGCCAAGCCACAGTATTCCAATTAGCCGTGGAATGTTTGAAAATGCAAGATCTCATAATTTTTTTAGAATTCTAATTACACGGTATAGAAAACCTTGAGTATGGCCCACTACAAATAGTATAACACAAAACTGTTAGAATTGATGAGCAAAAATTCTGTAGCACATGTTGGGTGTTCCAATCGCATCGAATAACCCTATTAAAATTTCCTAAAAGCTAGAAACTTTATTAAAAAGTATTTTTACATGCAAGTATGAAAATACATTTCACCACATATCATAAAATTAAATTATAATTTCGGACTATTCACTTTATTCTATTGCGATACAATGGGACTCTTTTTATCTATATCAGCTATATTTGCATTATTTTGAGGTCCAGAAGCATTGCCAGGACTAGCCGGAATATTACCTCCACGTTCCATACTCCATGGATTTGAGCCTGATATTGGTGAATCTGCATGACCAAAGCCCGTGTGATTATCGTGCTCCACGGCATTAGTACCATCATATTGTGTATTTTCCAATCGTGTTATAAGCCGTTCGTCTTCTTCGCCGAACTCGCCGCCCATTAACGTAGGCTCACCAACGACCATTACATCTTGAGAAGACAGGGAAAAGCTAGGCCCAGATGGTGACCTTTTTTGATTGGCCACAGGCGGGGTGCTGGTATTATTCGCACCACCAGAATTAGAGCCTTTTCTTTTGCGACGCTTGTTTGGCGGCCTTTGCGGATCCTTCTTGCCGGGCGGCGCCACCATGCGTTGCCATTTTTGAAATAAAGTCGTTTTCAAACAATCGCGCGGGCTCAGTGCATATGCTTTGTGACGCGACATAAGCTCTTGCATTGGCTCTAATATTACACACAAGCGAAGGTAGTTCAAGGTTGAATTTGTTATTCCAGCCCTAGTTATATTCTTAGTTATTTGGTCCAAAAGCATTGGATCTGGAGGAAGTGACGTGCCAATTACAGACCTTGGAATGAGTTCTCTATGTCCTTTTATAGTCATATGCCACGATTTGATTCTCATATAGTCATCGTACATAAATTCTAAAATAAGTCTTGCATCCGCACATACTTTTGTGAAAAAGGGTTTGCCATGCTGGGTTATTATAGTACACTGATCACAATCTAATGTAATAGATGTGTTGTGAAACGATTCCTTAGCATGCTTGAGCTGAAAGTACAAATCCGAAACCCCGCCTTCGAAGATGCTTCGAAAAAAGCGTGGTACAAGTGTTCGGCCAATCGTATATCTTTTTGGTCCATCTTCCAGGCAGAATAAAATTGTTAATCTTGCGTCATCCTCGAAGAACTCAGTTGTGAATGAATCCCACCAGCAATTGTCACTGTCCTCGTTTCGTTGTTGAAGGCGCTTATTTAATTCAAATACGCGATGCTCTGTATGACTGAAGTATGAATTGTGTCTCCTAAAGCCTTGATCAATTCTATCCATTTGCTGGGGTCCTCCCATCATTGGATGGTTCCCGCCATGACCAAAGGGTGAAGCTGGTGGCATTGGATTGAATTGGCTGCCGACACCAAACACTGTGGGCGACGAAAAGTGACCGGCTTGTCCACTATTAAATGGAGTACCTGAACTTGCTGGTCGGCTAAATTGCCCCAGTCCGGAAGACGGTGATCCAAAAGGTCCTCCAACTGGTCCATTGAAATTTCCAGCAGTTGACGATTGTGAATAATTTCCCTGTATATTTTGCGAGGCCACACCAACCGGACCTGGAGTTGATGAACCTGAGGGAGCCGGCGATGAAGTATATTGAGGAGTATTCGATCCCGGTTGATTAGTATTTTGGAATACTAAAGACTGATTTCCAGCAGGGGAAGATTGACCAGCTTGCGGATATGGGTTGCCACCAGAATTATATGGTAGACCTCCTTGAGGAAATCCACTCTGATTGCTGGCGTCCGGGTTAATAGACGACGAATTTGAAGAAGGTAACATGGCTGAACCTTCCGTGACACCCTTCCAGCTTCCTTCGTCAATATTTGATTGAGAAGTCATCGTATTTCCAGTATTTAAACCTCTACGATTCATTCCTACTTCAGTAGTATCAATAACATTCGCATAAGTCTGCAAATAGAAACATTCCAATCATTTATGTACTCATTCCAACATCAAACAGTTTCATTTAAAACCCAAGCTTTGCTTTGTGAAAACAATGTCTTATTTTGATGTTCTAAACTCTGTTGAAAATGCATTGCTTGTGTTTGTTTACAGGCAATTATTAGATTCGAAAAACAAAGCAAATTATAAGATATTGTCCAACAAGGAATCAATAAGTTCATTAAATGTATATTTTCAAACAAACACTTGTAACTTGCCTAAATAAAAAGAAATATATATTAAACTTTCAATTATGTATCTACTTTCCAAAGGAAATTATCGTTCGGCTAGATAGACATCGATTTATCGAACTGATAAACTAAAATGCAAGCGTATGTTGCATTCGTAGACAACAATTCTAACGCCAGAGTAACGTCACTTTTTTAACGGCAGATAACAATATAAAAAGTTTGATTTACACAGATTGCTGAATTACCTTATTATCCTTGAATATGATTCAATAGATTAAAATTTTTCTAAAAATTATTTTTGCAAAAAAAAAAAATTGAATAAAAAAATAACATATGGATCGTTCCAAGTGCTTAATCACTCAACATTGAATTCTGCACTTTGTATATTAAATAGTTAGGATCTTAGACCGTAACGTTTATTTTAATCCATTTCGCTGATTCTATCTTACATTACTCCTATATAGTTTGGTACTAATTTTCAATCTAATCTTTGAAAAACCAAGCTATAAAACTACAAACTAAAGATTAGATATTCAAGTAGGAACGGGATTGTATAGATTTATTTTAATTAGAGAAATGGAAATTGCGAATAAAATATTTTCCTAGACATTTTTCGAAATATGAAAAACAATTCTATTTTTTTTCGCTAGTTTATATACAATATTTATAAGACTTATGTGACGTTGATTAATAAAAAATCATTGTTCAGATGCCTGAAAATCAAGAACTATAATGTTTGGTGGAAACAACTCACTTTATCGATATTTTGCTCAATTAACTCTGTTAAAGTACAATCACTGATACAACTATACATATTCTTTTGACAAAAGTTGAATAGTATGGAACATATTTTAATAAAAACGTGTGAATTACATTCTTGTGAAAGATTTGGGAGCTTATTGCCAAAAACATTGAAAGATATAACTGTTGATTCAATAACAAACATAAACATTCTATCAGATTGCCCGCAAATTTATATATAAACCACAAATTATTTCGCAACCGTTCCTATAAATACATAATATGTATGGTTCTTGCACTTATACATATGTATGTTCCCTACCTTGAATAGGAGACAAACACAACTTATGTGCAAATTTACTATTTTATTTTGGACATCAGCAAACTGGAAATGTATTATTAAAACATCGACATTTTGATTCAATTGGCTGAACACAAAATTAAATGAAAATGGATTTCGTTAAGAAAATAAACTCAGAATTTTACATTTGGAGTCATAATATAAAATCAGTAATCAATATTACATATTGTAATTGGTGATTCGCTGCTATCTATTGCAAAAGATTGTAGACATGAGTTCCCCAATCCATAATCACTATCACTTCGCATCGCCGCGACATACCACAACGTCTTTAGGATCCAAGAAATTGATAAATCAATCTGAAGAAACTAGTGCAAGCATATTGTTGAACGAATTGTCGCCACCGCCACTAGCTGCAGCAATGTTTTCCCTTCAACTGATGGCAGACGCTATGAACAGAGCGTTGCATCAATGTAGCTCGGCTCAGCAGCCTAAAAATGCTTCAATGTCATCGATCGAATTTCGTTCAAATCATGCACCTTCGTTTTGCTATTTCGTTATTGATATGCAGTCACAACCTGATAATGATTATCAATATTCGGAATATAACTTGGAGTCTTGTCAAAACTATCCAAATGCGTCAGACAAACAACATCTCGATAACAATATATCAGAAACGCAAGCAACAGATCCGAAATTTCAGCGTCAAAGAAGTATATCTGAATGTAGTGATGATAGCTTTATCTGCTTCGAAGATGACACCAAAAGCATTGATTCCACTTCATTTGGTTGTGCTGTTTGCAATACGTCGGATAAATCTACTGAAGTTAGCGCAGAAAGTCAAGAGCTTCGAAAGCGGGTAAGTAAAAGAAGAGACCCCTAAATATAAACATTTTTGTTTAAATAACTTATTTTTCGATGCAGGTACGCTTTAATTTAAAACCAGAAGTTCATGTGATGCACACTTGGGATTATGCTTATCGAGCCGCTCGAAAGGGAACTTGGCAGGAGATTGCACTCGATCGTGAAAGATTCCAACAGAGAATAAATCGTATCGCCCCTACATTAAATATTATTTTGACTTCAAATCATCGGGATAAGGTTTACAACGATCGGTTTTTAAGTATAAAATAGTGATAAACTGGTTTTGTTAATTCATAATTCCTGTATATAATTTAAAATTCTTATAAATCAAATCAAATGTTTGTGGTTATGTCGAAATGACAGTGCATGACTTTTTACAAATTGTACATAATCCAGTTTGTTGCAGTTCTTTTAGAATATATAATTAGTATGTTTTATAATAAAAAATGTGAAGATTAAATTGAAACAAGAAAACTGTAGTTTTCTAGTTGATGGTG
>JABVZX010000001.1:17608047-17657429 GCA_020883565.1 Drosophila pachea
GGCGATTGGCTTACTTTGTAATCCGATGTCAAACGATATATCTTAAAACAAATCTTATTGACTTTACTATCTATTTACGAAACCTGAAAATCAGTCCTTTAAGTCCTCCTGAAAAAAAATGTTAATAAAAACATATAGAAATGCAATACGTGGAAACACCTCTAAAGAATTAATCGATATTTTAAGAATCTAACGTGACTAGTTCATTTCTGTTCCATTAACATAATGTGTTCAGCTATTAGTTCATTCAGTAGTTCATCGTGGTCCTTAGTGTTTCCCTTGAGCTTTGCCGCGATTATTAATAAGAAATTTAGTCTTAATGAAAGACGAAATACAAATTTCTTAAACTATATATAATACAAAATGGCACCGAATTTATCCATACCTTTGGAGCGGTATGAGCCTAGTACTGCGGGTGTGAATGCTATTTTACTTGGTCCACCGGGCTCTGGAAAAGGGACACAGGTGGGTAGTAGGCATGAAACTACTATTATGTAATGTATGTGTGAATATAATATATGCTTGTAGAACATCTGATCGCTCCCTGAATACCCTGTATTCATTAAAGTGATTGTAAATTGATGTTGTTACACATTTCATATTTAGTCAACAGGTTGGTAAAAGCGATAGGCATTTGTGAGCTCTTATAGATACTTCTAAGTATGTATTTTGCAGTCTAAACCAACTCATTTAGAATTGAGTACACGTTTTCTCAAATCTATATGCTTAATGTTCTATTATTCAATACTGATGCAATATCATATAGTCGCTTAATTTAACAGTAGATTAGAAACAGGTCACAGGTCACGGCCCAGTACGATCAAAATAGATCGATTTCGTAGGCTATTTAGATTTTTTCGTGTTTTATGTGATCTTTTTAACTAGGTAGAAGCTACGCAACTTTTATATATTTATATAATAAATATGTGCATACCAATGTGGTAAGTTCTAGGAATCAATGGTGTAAGGCCGGTCAAAGTCGAAGTCGCTTAATCTATGAAGTGGATAAAATTGATAAGGGTTTAGCTTAGGAAATCGATAGGTGAAATGTTGAAATACCTGACAAACACATTGTGCAAATTTAAAGTTTTTATTTTTTGGCTTGTTATAGGCACCCTTGCTCAAAGAAAAGTTTTGCGTATGTCATCTTTCAACGGGAGATATGTTGCGCGCAGAGATTGCATCAGGCTCGAAACTTGGCTCCGAACTAAAGAAAGTAATGGATGAAGGCAAACTTGTGTCGGATGATTTGGTTGTGGATATGATTGATTCCAATTTGGATAAGCCAGAATGTAAAAATGGATTTCTTCTGGATGGATTTCCACGGACTGTTGTGCAAGCTCAAAAGGTGAAGTTTGTTGATATGATAAACAAAAAGATATTCTAATTCGTATTTTATAGCTGGATACGTTGCTTGATAAAAGGAAGACTAGCTTAGATGCTGTTATTGAGTTTGCTATCGATGATAATTTGTTGGTAAGGAGGATTACCGGTCGATTAATTCATCAGGCTAGCGGGAGATCTTATCACGAAGAATTTGCTCCTCCTAAAGTAGCAATGAAAGATGATGTAAGTAAAAGCATATAAATACGCAAAATATATTAATGATCATTAATAATATCTGTCTTAAATAGATTACTGGGGAGCCACTAATAAAGCGCAGTGATGACAATGCTGAGGCCCTAAAGAAACGACTTGAGGCCTACCATAAGCAAACCAAACCATTAGTTGAATACTATGGATTAAGAGGACTGCATTTTAAGGTCGACGCAGCCAAAAAAGCTAATGATGTCTTTTCGACAATTGATTCAATATTCCAGAGGAAGTGTCAAGCTAAAGTCCAATCATAACGACATTAATTCCGGATGAAATACTGCCTATTGCTTGATTTTGAAAATAAAAATATAATAATAGTGAAATTCATCATTTGTTAAGAAAGCAATATTTTGTGTGGCATTGTAAAGTTCTTTGTATATTTTTACAAAATGCAATAAATACGGGTTATTAACACTATTTAGGTAAATATTTGCCGTAAGGCAAATATAATTATTCTTGCTAACCTAATTCATATCCCAAATAATTTTGTGTTTACATCCTGAACGTGATAATAAAAAATCAATTGGCATTACTCAATTTGTATCTTGCTCTGAATTCTTTACAAAATCTGTTCTTATTTGTTGTATTACAGTTAACTTGCGATCGCACATTAAGTAACATTAAAATGTGCAATTCGAGACAGATAGTGACAACTCTTGAAAATGTTTGCAAAAATCTATTTATCGATATGTAATGTATCGATAAATGGCAGTGTACCACATAAATTTCAAAACAACACATTACGCATAGTAAAAATGTGTGATTTAAACGCATTGTGGTCAGATGTGCGCAAAATTTTTCCAATTTTAGGTGGGGAGGTATGTTCTAATTAATTGACAACTTGAAAATTATTTGGACTTAACTTAAATGTGACTTTTTAGATGACTTCTCCACCGCCAACTATCAAAGATGAAGTATTTGAGAATGTCTACCGGAATCTTGACAGTTTGGGAACTATTAAAACATTGGCAACTATATTGAAATTGGAAGTTGAATCAACGATTCGTAGCATAGTAGTACCAAGTTTTTGGAAACACTTTAATGCAAATGGCGAAGCACGGAAAGCAAATATTGACATTGGGTCGAACACCGCAGCATTCTGCGATGCAAATGCCGTCTTTCTAACATTTATTTATGCAGTGGATGAACTATACGATAGCTATCAATGTCTAGAATTGATTAAACCCAGGCTGGAATATCTGGATAAAAATGGCCAGATTACTTCAATCTTGGAGTCTCCCAGGAATATGCTGCTTAATGCATTGCTGGCACAAATGCCACCATCCTTTAACAATTATGTTAATGATTTTTACAGTATGAATTTCCGTCTTTTTACCAAAGATATATCTTTATCGGTAAATACAATGGGTATGTAGAAGAACTACTGCACACTAATTTACTTTCATCATTGCATTTTAGATTCCGAAATATTTACAGATCTTCCTTGTGCTGGTTGCAATTTCGACATGGATCAATGTTGTTGTACAAAGCTCACGGAAATGGTCAATGCGACAAATATGAAACTCTTAAAGATGGATTTGATCGATCGTTTAGCGGGAAATGTCTTGACCGCACTGATCAAGCTGAAGATCAAGGAACATATTAACGACACTTGTTTTGGAATTTTCGATAGAAGTCATCTCAAGCAGCTCGAAACAGTAAGGAAATTAGTATAATTCTTAAAAGGGATAACAATTTAATTGCTATTTTTAGTGGATAAACGATTTTGTAATGACGTGGTTGACTAGCATATTTACCGAGTGGAAATCAAAGGAGGAAATTTCAAATGAGAATATTCCTCAGTCGGTTCAGGCTTTTAAAGTAAAACTTACATATTTTATGTATGAAACTTTTGCTCAAAATATAATTAGTCAGTTCTTCAGCATCATTATAGGTATGTTAGTTGCATACTAATTCATCACCTACTACAATTTAATACCCTCATAATGCTGTAGACTATCCAGACTCCTCGCCCGCCATTGACGATTTAAAAATATGTATGGAGAAAATAGATATGCGTGTTTATTTAACCGAATCGTTAAGAAGTTCCCTTGAGGCAAGAATTCTCCATCCCGGCGTTAATACTATGGATATATTAACTGGCTACGTTGCTGCTATTAAAGCTATACGTCATTTAGACAGTACTGGAGTAATATTAGAGATAGTTACAGCTCCCATAAAAGATTACTTACGGAAACGCAGTGATACGGTGCGGCGCGTTGTAACTGGTCTGACTGAAGAAGGTCCGACAGACCTATTTGAGGAATTAGCTAAAGGAGAATTTGCCCAACGTCAGATGGATTCTAAAACTTATCAGTATAGTAACTGGGAAAATTGGGAACCGGATCCTTACGGAATTGATCCTAATGTTACGAAAATTTCACGATCTGCTGATATTATCTCTATGGTGGTGGATATCTATGGAAGCAAGGAATTATTTATGGTGGAATATCGCAATTTGATGGCGGACAGGCTATTATCGCTGCTTGATTTCAATTCCCAAAAAGAAATTCGCAATCTTGAATTGCTAAAAATCAGATTTGGAGAATCGGTTTTACATAGCTGTGAAGTAATGTTAAAGGATGTCACCGATTCGAAACGAATCAATGCTCACATACACGGAATTACAAATACGGAGGAAAGTAAGGAGGAAAAGAAAAACTAATAGCTATTAGAAAATATTTATAAGCAACGTCTTTCTATTTCCATAGCTCCACTATTTGATATTTCGGCTTTGATAGTATCGGCAGAGTTTTGGCCACCGTTCAACAAGGAGAGCTTGCAACTGCCAGTCGAATGGGAGAACGAGTTCAAGAAGTTCACCAAGTCTTATGAATCCTACAAGGGCAACCGTACGCTCAATTGGCGCCCAGTGACAGGTCGTGTTAATATTGTCATTGAAATCGGCTACAGAAAGTTGGAAATGACGGTGCCGCCTACGCAAGCTGTGATAATTTACCAATTCCAGAATAAGGGTAAATGATAAATGGAGAAAAGGTGTACCTTGCTTAATTAAATCCATTTGAATTCCAGATGAATGGAGTTTGGAAGATCTAAGTAGCCTAATTAAAATACCGCCGTCAGCACTACGAAGAAGATTAAGTTTTTGGCAAAATCATGGAGTGATTGCAGAGATAAAACCAGGAGTCTTTGGTCTTCTAGAGAAACAAAGGGCTGGCCCGCAAATGCACGATGTCAACATTACGGACGCCGACGACGAGGACTTGGAATCAGCCATGGCGTCCGCGAGTGATCAGAGGGAAGAAGAACTTCAAGTAATTGATGCAAAATTAATAATAAATGTTTATGACAATTTAATGTTAAATAATTTTAGGTTTTCTGGTCCTACATTGTCGGAATGCTTACAAACCTGGATTGCATGCCAATTGAACGCATTCATCAAATGCTTAAGCTTTTCGCATCGAACAGCGGAGGCGTGGAGTTTACTCAAGACGAATTGAAGCATTTTCTGCAAAGGAAAGTACGCGAACACAAACTTTTGTTTTCCGGCGGCGTTTACCAGCTAAATAAAAACAATTAAGTAAATTTAAATTAGAAATGAATAACTGAATCGAAAGTATTGTTGGAAATATGTAAAACTCGAAGAAGAAAGTTTTGAAGTTGCATAATAAACATGGAAGTAAATAAGGATATATGTAGAGTGCTGCATTGCTTGAGCACATACATGACAAGTGAGTGAAGTATTTCTATGCATTTATTACACAGTTTCTACAAATTCATCAGTACGCATAATATTATAATGTGATTTTACAAGATGTGTGTTTCTATTAGGATTCTTCTCGCATTTGTTTCATGAGTTTCAAAGCTGGAAACCTATTAAATGTTTTTAATAAATTTCAATATAACTAAATTATTTAATTAGAGCCATTTGACGATTTTGTAGAACAATTCCCGCCCAAAATGTACATTGATTTATTTCCGTCCCGTTCGCTACCATAAATCTTTCCAGCTTTCTTTGCCATTGACCCTAAAAGATCTTGTGACATTTTGTGGGCCGATCTTAATGACTGCGCCCATTCCTTCAATCCAATTTCATCCTGTACCAAGATTGATTGTTAGACGTAAACTGAAATATATCATTTTTATACAATATTCACTTACAGAGTTGGTTAAAATGATACGGCCATCGCGGCTCCCGTCATTGACACGAATTTGAATACACTGCTCGTTTTTATAGAGAACAAAATCGGATGAAACATCCTCAACTTGGTCCAAAAAGATAAGTTCCGGCTTGTTATTTCCACTCTCCGAATATAGTTCCAAGCTTTAGTAATCATTATGATAACACTCTTAGATTGAAACTATAAAAAAACGTTGTTCTAAGTACATACCGATTTGGATATAGCTTGGCGTATTTGGTTTGCCATAACGATGCGAATGATCCTCCCAGTTTCTTGATATATCCATGTAATATGCAATCCGATTCTTTTTCATCTGCATCGAAGTGTAGTTTCTGCTTAGACTTTTTCTTTTGCTCGATTTTATCGGTTTCAGTGTTTATTGTTTCAAATACAGTTTCAGCCACTTCCTGCTGCCATCTAAATATAAAATGTAATTGTCATTATCATTACAATTAATCGTTGCATAATCACTCACCTTTCGGAAATTGTTAACGAGAAATGCTTGTAGAGATCCTGATCATTGTCATTTAGCTTAATGCCTTTGGTATCTTCCTCGTCGAAAGAGCCAATATCGAACGCATCCGCTGCATTCACCTCGCCGCGCGGCGGCACCAAAGGTGGAGTGTATTTTTGTATATAAACTTGATGCCAATCGATGCCAGAAAAGAAGCTGTGCATTTTCACTTCATCAGCGCTGAAAGTTAAACAACTTTAAGTGAAAGACTAATCGAATTAAATTTAATGTTTACCCATTTCCCATGCAGCCAAGACGCTTTGGCACATCTCTTTGCAGAAGCAAATCCAATAAGTTTCTTAATTCTGCTGAAAACGAGTCTGGAAGCTCAACATTCTGTTGGTTCAAGTAAATATTTGCAACAATTATTAATAATTATATTATTTAATATATTGCCTACCATGGTCAATGTCATTCTGTCGATCTCATGCTTATCCTTAGTTTTGTGTTGTCGAAATGGAGAATGCCCCTTGAGGAGCTTGTATAGCATGCAGCCAAAGCTGAACCAGTCAGCGCATGAATCATAAGAGGTTCCTTTCGATAATACTTCCGGTGACATATATCCGTGGGTGCCGACCGAGGCGTGCGGCTTCTTTTTCGAAAAGTCGCATGCCAAGCCCAGGTCAGATATTCGAATGTGTCCATTCTCATCCAGCAAAATGTTTGCAGGCTTCAAATCGCGATAAACAATGCAACGCTTATGCATATGCTCCAGGCCCAAAATTACCTATAATATAGGAAAAACTTTTGTCATTTGCTATGTTTACAACAATTGTTAATCCGTTACCTCGGCTGCATAGAACTTCATTTCATCCTCACTGAAGACTCCATGCTGCGAGAGATGATAATGCAAATCGCCGCCGTTCATTAAATCTAATATAAAACAAAGCTTGTCGGGGGTGTGAAAGGCATACGTCATGCACACAATAAATGGGCAATCAATCTGAAGTTCAAAGACGACGAAGTTAAAGAAAAAGCAAATTCGCAAAATTAATCAAACTTACTCCTGTGCTGACTGCTTGCAACATGTTGCGCTCATTCAAGGCCAACATTTCGCCTTGCTTCATTTTGATGCGTTTCTTGTCTAAGCACTTCATTGCATACATCTTGCCAGTATCCGCTTTTCGACAGCCATAAACTTCGCCAAAGCCGCCGCGGCCTATTATCCTGTGCACACTGAAGTCATTCATTGACAGCTAAAAGTATTCAATTCCGATTGATATAAATCTACACATTCGACAAACACTTCCGACTACATACTTGTATATTTAATTCCAGGTTCTTCCATTGGCAAAATCGTGTAAATTTGTCGCTGCAAATAAAGCATAATTAGTCTAACACTATTTCGAGATCTTCAGACGTACCTCTCGAGAAACTTTTTGAAAGGTCTACCCTTGAGTTGACCAAAGATTTCTTCCATATATGGCTGTTAGCGAAATATACATTATTAATAAATCTATTTAGAAAAAATGTAGTGTCTTACTTCAAATAAATTCACAGGAACTTCATTTTTCAATAAATATTTTTGGACATTTGCGACAGCATCTTTGGAGTATTCCTAGAAGATATCAGATATTAAATATATTGGGCAATTGCATTCCATTTGCCGCATCTCCTATGCTTACATATGTGTGAGATAGCATTTCTTCCATGATAAAATTATCGTATATTTCTCTGGCCAACTTTTTTCGCTCCTCGAAACATTCTGTTTTCTCAAAGTTTTTGATCTGCGAAAATATTTGAATTTATTTACGATTGTTAATTAATTAATTGGAAAATTGTAAATACCTGTTCATAAAACTTTAATTGTTGTATTGGTTCCTCCGAATCGTTCTCACAAAAATCTTTAAACAGCAAATAACCTAGGAATAAATTTGGCATTATGATCTGAGAATTTTGGCAGCTAATAATAATAATTTACCTATAATTTGATTGAAAATGTTGTGAAAGTTGAGTTCATTTTCCTTCTCAAGGTATTTGTACATCACGCTTCTGACGCTGCAAAGAAAATTTTAATAGTTTAGTTTCTAGAGTACACTTTGGATTACTAACTAAAGACAAGTACTACGGATTTCTACTAGTTCTCTACTACTACAATTCATTATTGAAGTTCATTAAACGCAGATGTTGTTATACTCGCCGTAAAAATCGCGCTAATAGTTTTAAGATCAACATTAGTCTAGGAAATTTAAAAGTGTGTTAGTCATGGACTCTTTTGGAGTAATTATGTAACCAAAGATTGATTGATATACATAACTTCAAGTACTAAGGTTTATAAATAGAATATGTTACTATACATTTTATATTTAGATAAGAATTTTTAGATGAAAAAATATTAATACATAACCAATTACATCTATGTTCATATGGGTCCGTAAGAAAACGGATCGCTTCCTCATCCAATCTTCCAGCCGACGAGCGCCCCCATTATGGATAATTAGTTGTCTTTTAAGAAAATATTTGCATACGCAATGGACGCGTTTTTTGATACAAAATTCATTCATTTTCTCATGCATTCCTGTTATAATATCCTCTCGCAACATTGCGAAAAACTAAAAAAATTAAAAATGGGGAAAAAAAAGGTTTTAAAATTAAGCAAATTATAAACGCAAGCCAAAATATTTTATACATTTACTGCGATTCTCTTTACTTCCAAATTGCCTTCTAAAAGCCACAAATGTACTATGATTAGATCTCATGATAGGTAGATCTGCCTATTTTTAGGATACAGACTTTAAGTTAAATTGATAACAACTCATTCAAGATAATAAATGTTTGAAAGCTATACAAATCTCTCATATATAATTACACAGCAGACACCGCTTAACAGGTTGCATATGGCAACCAGAACAGCAGTTTGGAACTCAGGAGTGAAGATGAATCACCTAAAGACTTTCTTTGACGTGAACGCAGAATTAGCGAGCGCCAAAACGCGCAGCCAATGACATAAGAATTTCGTATTCACCTAGCATATCAGCAGAGGTATTTCAGGTGAGTCACCTGCATATCTATTAGGTTTGGAACTCAGGGCTGTGATTTTTTTGAATTTCCTATGGACCGCGAAAGTCCAAGTCAGCTAGCAAAGGACGTGACAATTCGTACTTTAACGGTATTTTAGCTCGGGTTAATTAGAAAACGTAATTACTTTGTTTTTTTTTTCTTTTTATTTATTTTTTATTTTTCATTTTGCATGCATTTGTAGGGTTTATTTTAAATGTCTGATAATGGAGAGTAATGATTATAATATATATATGTATATATAAAGGAACGTTTTATGTATACGTATTTATAGCAATTGGATGTGTATTCTTAATTATGTACATATGTCCTAGAAACCTTTGTTTGAGTTAGGGAAATTAATTTCTTTGCAAAACTATGTCATGCTTCAGAAACACCAAATGTGTACATACTTTTTGAAAACATACACACCTACACATAAACATATGTAAACAAAATAGTCCATTTATGTATACTCTTGTGAATACACATGCATGTATACATATACATGTGTATACATATCGAATACACCTTTAGACGCATACATCGATGCTCTTGACGATACATTCAACAATTTTGAAAGGGTTTTTTGCTAATCCAATTATCTTATTATGTTTTCGCCTATCCTTACTCAAGTATCAATATATATTTACACAGCCTAACGCATTCCATTGCACACTCATTCATTTAATTGGCATACATATATACATACATATGTACCCAATTTGAATAGACTTTAAAATGAGTACCTGGGATCTGGTAAAATCAACTTTTTACTGGCTCTTGCGGCTGGTGTGCACTTTGATTTCTCCATAGCCATTAGATAGCTGACATCAGCTAAAACAGCCTCCAAATCTGCCATTTCGTTAGTTTGTACAATATGTGTTGTTTACGTTTTTTCACACGTTCTTAAGGATATATCAATTGTATGGCACAAATTTGATTTTTATTTTAAAAGCACCAAGTAATATGTATATCAAGCAATATTACACTTGATTTTTTTTTCGGAAATACTGTAAATACATTAAATTAATTTAGGCTTTTTTTGCCTGAGTTTAATAATATATATCTTGTTTTGAACACGACTTTGCAAATGCCGTTTACTCATGCGTATATAGAAAAGGTATTTTAAAGTACCAGTTCGTAACTGTGAGTACTTTATCGTACTTTATTATATGTAACCAAAAACTGACAACGACAATGTGTCACCTTCAAAAAAAGCGGTAGCCAATTGATTTGCCGTTAAGGTTCTAAATATATCACAAGTTGAATAAGTTATTATATGCAGAGCTTATTATATATAAATATATATGTGATATATCATATATATATATGAAAATTAATTATATTAATAATTATAAACACCACGAATGATAAGTGCCATAGATTTTTATATATCGTTATCACTTTAATTTGCATATCCAAATGTAGTATTTAAAAATATTGAGTTGCGTATAGTCAATATTTTAAATACCATAAAATAATAATGTGAAGCAATAATGCCTATGTAATTAGAAATAAAAATGTATCGTAAAGTACAAAATAACGAATAAATACTTATCGATAACTGTGTTCATATTAATCGGAGCAATTCACACCACAATATTTATTATCCTATCTGGCATAGTTACGCCTTCAAGTAGTGTAAATAAGGGGATTGTTATGGATCGTAATAAAACAAATGCCCCTAATAGGGGCCAAAAGAAAGTATTATTAGGAGCAGAACTGTTTGCGCTAGGGACCAAAGGTAGCCGCGATGATTCGAAAACGAAAATATTACCAATTAAAGCAATGCCGGGCTCTAGTAGTAGTTCGTCCGACAGAAAAAGAGAGGCTTCATCTAGTCTTGGTAGTCACCCTAGTAAGAGATTTCGAGTTAGCCTTAAAGATGGATGCCCCGATATGTCCACTACAAGCGGCATGCTTCACTATGAGATATGGGAGCAGTTAGCTGAAGATTGTGATTTATCAAATGTGATAGAGAGCATATATACTGCAATTGAACAGAACGACAACGAAGTTGTTGTGCGCATGATTTGTGGCATTATTAGGCATGCAACATTGAAAGATGCATCCAGATCCAAAGTGGACAGCGTTGCATATCTAACTTTACTTTACCTTGCCAAACTCCAGCCCCAATTTTTCAATAATGATGTTGTTGCCTGCGCTCTATTGTCATTCTTGCGCCGAGAATCGAATGTCAAAATGCGTTATAATACAAATCTTCATATACTTTTCACTAATCTACTTACCCGAGGATTCTCCGATATCTCCCAATGGCCAGAAATTTTGCTACGCACCTACGTAGACGATGCTGTTAATGAAAGATTTTGGGCTGACAACGATTACTGTGCCCCGTTTGTCAAAAATATTTGCGCGGCCTTCAAAACAAGAACTCCACATCTCAGCCTACTGCGCTGGGATGTTAACACAACTGTTACATCTGGACAAACGCATAGGGAAAATTTCACTATAGATGATGATTCCGGTGATAATTCCACGCAGAGCTTGGACGCAAGTCCTTCGTTGAATTTGGAAACTGATCAAACCGGCGATGCCATTTGCTCCGTGAAATCTAGATTTGCAGATAATATTGTGCAAAAGCTCGTTAGCGATGCGATACGCGATCAATTGAATAAGAGGCAGCAACAGGACAATTACACTAGAAATTTTCTCAAATTTCTCTGTACTAGCTCAGGTATTGGTGAGGTACGTTGCCTGAGCATCTCGCGCTTGGAATTATGGATCCACAATGGCAAACTTGTGAAATTCGCTCAGCAATTGTTATCATATATATGCTTCAATATCAAAGGCAAGAATGCACAAGATAACGAAGTTCTGCAAGTTTTGGTTAAAATGCGTTTAAAAACGAAACCCCTGATCAATCACTATATGTCGTGCCTCAAGGAAATGATACATTTGCAACCAGATATTCTGAGCACTATTATGAAGCTTGTTGTGCAAAATGAACTGTCGAATACGAGGAATCCAAATAATATGGGAATGCTGGGTAACTAAATCGTATTCAACGCTTTATGTTTTATATTAATATTTACCCATTTCACAGCAACAATGTTTCAAACAGCTCCAGATCAGTCTGCAGTTAATCTAGCCGAAATATATCAAGAATTTTTACTGCAACGCGACGATTGCTTGAGAACTTTGCGTGTCTTTTTGAGGGAACTTGTGCGAATGCTGCGTTTCGACGTGAATCTCGTGAAGTTTGTTAAAACCTTTTTAAGCGAACGAGAGGAACTAAATCAGCAAATTGAACAGTTCGATTTCAAGGATCGAATATTCCATTCTGTTGTGGACATCGTTTGCCTCTGCATGTTTCTATCGGCCACTCCTCAGGCGCGCGAAGGAAGTTTGTCACTGAAAACTAATCGGGATGTTAAGAATAATCCAGCTCTGATACGGCTTTACAATCAAATGTCCCAAATACAATTGGATTCGGTGTCATGGATGTACGAGACAGTACCGAATTTATATAAGATTCAAGGAAACGAATACCATCAGGCTTTGCATAAAGTACTCTTGCTGGACAATCCCGAGCAATACTCTCGTTGCGATCAGTGGCCATCGGAGCCAGAAAGAGGTGCTATATTGAGAATAATATCGGAAACACCCATTCACGAAGAGACTTTGCTCAGAATTATATTAATCGGCATCACGAAAGATATTCCGTTCTCCATCGCAAACACCTTTGATATATTGCTACTTGTAATCAAACGAGTTTCCGGGATGAAAGCGACAGATTTTCCCGCTGTTCAAGCTAACAAATTTGACATCATTGACTTTCTGTTCAGCATGTCGGAATATCATCATCCGGAGAATATTCGGCTGCCAGCGGACTACGAACCGCCGAAACTAGCCATTATCGCGTTCTATTGGAAGGCCTGGCTGATCTTACTTATGATTTCGGCACACAATCCGTCGACATTCGGCGCATTCTGTTGGGATCATTATCCAACAATGAAATTGTTAATAGAAATTTGTATTACAAATCAATTCAATAGCTGCGTCACGCACAAGGACGAACTACAGGTAAACTCTAGTGTACATCCTGCTCCGTTATATCATTTTTTATCGATTCGGTTTTTGATTTTCAGATAATTACCGTGGAAAGAGATCATATTCTACAATTCGAAACCTATTTGGCAGCGCAAACGTCTCCGCATGCTGTTATCACAGAGGAGAATGCGATTTTGATAACGCAGCTAATGCTTATGGATCCCATGGGCACACCCAGAAAAGTGCCTAATTTAGTTCTGGAACAACTTAAGTATCTAAACCAAACCTATAAATTGGGTCATTTGTTTTGCCGGTGTCGCAAGCCCGACTTACTGCTAGACATCATTCAGCGGCAAGGCACAACACAGTCTATGCCATGGCTATCGGATTTGGTCCAGAACAGTGATGGTGACTTTAGCCACCTGCCAGTGCAATGTCTTTGCGAATTTTTGCTATTCAATGCGCACAGCATTAACGAGGAGAATAGCCGCGATGCAGAGCTGGTAAATTTCATAAGAAATCTGATAATGGATTCTAGCTATAATAATCAAGTTGTTTGCGAAGTGCTCGATTATATCTTCCGGCGTCTTTCATCGACGGTTAAGCAGTCACGAGTTGCCGCTTTATCTGGTCTAAAGATAATTTTCAAAAATTCGGGAAAATTTGAGCATGAATGGCTCTTGAAATCGATTCAAGAAATACCACATTTTATGGAGGCTAAAATGTACATAATTCCTCAGCTTCGAGCTGCATGCCAGGTAGAAAATTGTCCAGAATTGATAATGGCATATATACAATTTATAACAAAGCACACATTGAATGATCCGGTTAACGAGATGTTGGATCATGTGATCGATATGGCGCAATTGATTGTCGAACGTAATACCATGTTCCAGCACATAATCATTTCACAGGAGGATTACAATTTACAGCCGGATGAGAATAGAATTCAAACATTAAAATGTCTATTTGTAATGTTCAATAATTATATTATCAAGCTGAGAGAATTTCACGAGCCCTACGAATGGACAGAATATCCGGATTTATTGATGGTTCAATTCGAGGATGGAGTACAGCTGCCTCTCCATATCAATATAATTCACGCTTTTATAATTCTCTTAACGTATTCGAGCAGCAACATGCCCGAGTCAATACCAATTCTGGATTATTGGTTCCCCCCAGGACGACCTGCGCCGGTGGCGTTTTTACCAACAATGCCGCAAGAGCAAATTCAACTTTTGCCGGATTGGCTAAAGCTAAAGATGATACGTTCTTCAGTGGATCGCCTAATAGAAGCTGCTTTGAATGATCTGACTCCCGATCAGATAGTATTGTTTGTTCAGAATTTTGGAACACCTGTGAACTCGATGTCCAAATTATTGGCTATGCTTGATACTGCGGTATTGGAGCAATTCGATCTAGTCAAAAATGCCATATTAAACAAGGCCTATTTGGCGCAGCTTATTGAAATTCAACAGGCTCGAGGGGCGAAAAATGGGCATTACACTGTGCAGGCATTAGATTTGCATTCGCATTCACAGACCGTTCCCGATCTACCGAAAATCAATGCGCATATTCAGGAGAATTTCCATATGACTAATTTCGATCCAGGATCTGTACACAACTGCGGTTCCGAAAGCCGGACAGTACAAATTCTTCTCAAGAGCCCAAACAATGATTTAATTTCGACTATGGACTATCGCAACCTGATTCATAATTTATTGGATCTTGTCGTTTGGCCAAATAGAAGCAATGATGAGCTCTTAACTTCAGTTGGCGTGATTGTCAATCAGACATTAATGGATTATTCGTGTACGGAGAAACTAAATATTATTTCGTCCAGCCGCGGTGCATCGACTTTGCTGCGAGCTTTCTTCAGCTGCAAATTGCCAACTGAGACTTATCAAACGATGGAAATCAATTTAAAACAAAATATACAAATCTCACATCAGTTGGGCAAATCACCGATACAAGTTTTCAAATCAGAACTGTTTCTGAATAGTTTATTATTCATGCTGAAGAGTTCGTATCAATTGTATTTTGTGAAATCGCAATCCCAAAGCTCGTTATTCCAAACAAAGATTGTTGTCAAAGAAATGATACAGAACTTTGAGAATCTAAGCAATGAGAAATTATCGTGCGAACCAGTGAAATATAATATTTTCAATAATGGGCTATTTATTGATTGGCTTGCGGAAGCAGATCCAGAGATAATATGCACGAAGCTCTTAAAGGAAAGCTTTTTGTTTTCGAAATCTTGCAGTGAATTCCGTTTCTTTCTATTATCATTGATAAATCATCAAACGAATTGGGATACAATCGAGAGAATTGCAAAATGTCTATTCAAAGATTATAAACATGATTACGATTTTAGTACTGTGTTGAACTATTTCGAAGCTCTGACCACAAACCCAAATCTGTGGAAGGGCAGAGATAAATACATGTCGAAAAATGTATTGCCCAATTCGTTTTTCAAGTTGGAACATTCGGAATTGGAACCGTTCGTACATTTCATTTTATACGAAGGAGTCGAAGAGGTCAACAGCGATACGAGCGGAAATTATGATTTCAAATTATGTTCACGAATGAATCTGTTGTTCAAGCTCACGGAAAAGAACAAAGGCTTAATAGTGAAAGTCATAGAATACGTAGAGAAGAGTTCAATTTCGGACTTGTTAATAACTAAAATACTGCAGCAACTTTATATAATGTACCCGCGCATTAAATTCGTGAAAAATTTTAGCGCTGATGTGGAATCAAATAAGCTACAAAGTCTAAAAGGATGTCAAGCTGATAAGATAGTAAATTATTTAATAACTTGCTTGGGAAGTCTTGTGGCGAAAAAAGATTTTGAGACCTTATCGACTGATACTGAACTGCTCCTTCGAAAGTTGGCCGCATCGCATCCCTTACTCTTCCTGCGACATTTGGGTGTATTATCATCCGTTATGCAGGGTAGAGGACAAATGAGCATGAAGGCTTTGCGCGAAGAACATCATTTTCATCGATTCGTACAGATCCTCAGGACATTGGAGTTGTTGCAGCCAACTATATTCGAGGATGCCTACAAGCATGAAATCCAGCGGACCTTATCATGCTATTTTGTCTTCTTCAAACACCACAGCTCGGTTAAGGAAGCTTGCCAAATGCTTGTGAAATTCGTACAGATATTGCAGTCATATATCAATTATAATCCCTCAAGTGCACTATCATTTATTGAACAATATGTCGGAATATTAACCGAATTAGCACATAAATATTCATCAATGGGTAAACTGCAAACGCTGGTGCAAGCTGTTGCGTTACTTCAGCACAACTCAAATCCAGCCCTGGAACTGGACGAGGAAGAGGTGAAGGTGGAATATGAACTGGATGGACATATGGAAACAAAAGCCCCCAATAAAAGCTTTGCAAGTGAAATAGATACCTTTGATGTTAGTTCCAATGCTCTCTCCGTTTTGACTCTTGGCTCCTGCTCGAAGGCAAATTTCGCTGATGTTTCTCCACATATTCTAGATCTAATCAAAATCATCAAGCAGTCCAATATTGAAGAAGTCATTCTAGGTCCGTTGCAAGAAATGGAGTGCTTGACATCGAAGCGATTTGTATTTATTAATGAGCTATTCGAGCGTTTATTAGAACTAATCTTTTCCCCGAGCGCACAAATACGATCTATTGCGTTCATTATACTAATACGACATCTAAAGCATAACCCTGGAAATGCGGATATTAATCATTGTACCTTAAATGCATATATTCAGTGTTTGCGTGACGAAAATTCCTCTGTGACAGCAACGGCTATCGACAATCTTCTTGAGATATGCATATTGCTGCAGGAGCACGCTGTCGAAATTCTATGCGTTGCATTTTCGCTTGGCATCAAGTCTTGCTTAAATACAAACAATCAAATACGCAAGGTCATGCAAACACTTGTTATTCAAAATGGCTATTAATTAGTTTTTATTACTTCAAGGATTGCTATTACATTGAGTTTCATATAGAATAGATATTCGAATAAGCTTAAACTTTAAGGACTTCGAATATAAGAATTGATGTTTTTTACAATTAAAAGTCAACATTTTTCTTTTGAATTTTAATGTGTGTCCTTGTCTTATTTACCGCACGCGGAACTAACCACTTCGTGAGTTCTGAGCAAATTTAAGCAAAGATCTCTCAAAAGCGGTGGCAATCTTTTTGGATGGGAGGTTTTCAGTTTGCGTGATTTCAAGGTTTTTCGCCATTAGCCATTGTACATAATATTTCTAGAAAATTCATTAAAAATCTATTCGTAGACATCGCCAAAATAGCAAATTTCTACTTCTGACAATTGCTAACCTGAATGTCGCGAACCGCAATTGCGAGCAATTCACTGGGTAAGAGCTGATATGCTTCATTCGCAGCGTTCGCTTTTGAGATCGGCGCAGAAACCGGTGGAAATACTTTTCAAAGCTTTGCAAATCAATTCTAACCTCAAACGCTAAAAGTAAAACAGAAAAGGTGTAGGCAGAGATGTGAATACTTTGAATGATGTTACTTTTAAGGATTTATATAGTATTTCAAATTATTTACAGTCAATATTCAATATTTATTTGACAAGATTGTTTACAATTTTGTGAAACCGGTTTTTAACCGTATTTTCAAAAATAAATATAAATTTAATACACATATAGTTATATTAAATACGCTAACAAATTTTAAAATGTGCATAAAGAGTTATAGCATGGTGGACATCTTAAGCTTATATGTGCTTTAGTAAACTTTATAAAGCTTATATAAAGCCAAATACCTTCAAAACATAACAATGTTATTTCTTTCCTAAAATAAAAGTAGGGGTACTCAATACACCGTTTATTGATTAATCTCTTCATTCAATATTAAAACCCACTGAATTTATAGCTTTAGCAGTAAAAGGAAACTCTCTAATTGTGCAAGACTTACATTAATGAAAGACATTTACATAACATATGAGTAACTTCATTCAAAACAAACCATTTTATTTTACCTACTGTAAAAGTCAACATATAAAAATACCCATTTCAACTCTTGAGTACACCTACTCTCCCAACATACGTATGTAACTCGATCATTGCATTCTTCTGTTGCTTAGGAGTTGGCACCTGTGTACATTACATTTAGTAAGCAAATATCCAGTTTTTTGGTCTCCCTCTCATTAAATGGTGTTTTTATTTTCATTTATTTTCGACCCTGTGAAAAATTATCAAAATCTATTTCGTACTTAACGAATTTATCAACATAAAAACTAAAATTTGTAAATAAAAAGGTAACTTTCTTAACAGCATTTGAGTCAAATGTGAATTAAAAATTACTAAGCAAGTACTGTTTGTGTAATCCAACCAATCATTTAAAATTATGGATATCTCATTTGTTATTTATGTATCTATGTCAGTATAATTGTTTTTATATCATTACAGCAATAAAATCATTTAAACACATTCACCCAAAACCCTACACTTATGAACCCATTTACACGCACCCGTTCATACATATAAACATGTGTAAACACGTAACTACATACATAAAGACCTTTGTATGTGCCTGCGTTTGCATGAAAGTGGAGGCTTATTGACATATTATGATGCACTTTCAGTCTCATTGATCTCGAAGATCTTTCACAAATTATATAAATATATAATAGAAATCGATAACATAGTTGTTTCTCAAGATAAATATTAGCCAAAAATCATAACTCTACCAGCGCGAAAATAACTGTTTACAAATTTTACGGTTCTTGTATGAGTTTTCTTAATTATCTGGCGTTGCTATTGAAACATTCGAATATGAGAAGCGAATTGTTTTTTTTTTTCTTTTAAAATCTATAATAAAAAACCCACGCCTAAATCAATTAAATAGTTGCCTGTTACTTCTCGACGGCCCTGAATTCGTTCGTAATTATGAACGCAAAATAAAGTTCAAACCGAATTCACCTTGGTGTGGTGATTATATACCTAGAGGTGAATATTTATTTCGTTCCTTTGACATAGTTTTGCTTCTTTCTAGATCACGCACATTCGATAATTTATTAAGGGTGTTACTTACCATTTTTTAAAACTCAATTGCAAACAAGCTACGATAAGCTTCCGGAATGTTTCCTAATTAATATGTAATAAATAAAAGAGAATAATTTATATAAGTAATAATGCGAAATGATAAAAATTGTTTAAATTAAGCTATACTTTACAGTACAATTAAATATCAATTATCAGTTTTAGCTTTAAAATCAATCGTCTTTTTTCCTATGTGAAACTTTGCTTCCCTGTCTAACCAGATTTAAAAAGTTCACTATGCTATATACCATTATAATTATTGTGTTGACCCACTTTCTTTATGTTCGTATCACTCTTCCTTTATACATCCGGTATGAATAAAAACTTTCGGCCACGATCCTCAATTTAAATAGCATTATAAAAGTCAACATTAATAATAACAGGAAAACTATTATCAAATTACAGTGGAGCCTCCCACCGGTTAGACAATCGAGTGCGCCAATGGGGAATTAATCATTCGCTGTTCAGGATTCGCACTGCGCTTTATGGCAATGGCGCTACATGGAAGCAAAAATAGATCTTACCACGTGTGATTATTAGTAAAAATTGAAAAAAAAATTTAACTTTAATAGGATACCAATATGGATAAAATTGATAAACCTCTAAAAAAAATATGTACCAAAAATGTTACATTTTTAATATAGTAGCACCTTTAAGGAATATATATATATATACTATATACTATATTTCGTGCACTTTAGTCATAAAGAAACTTCGAATGGTTCATCAGAAGGTTCACAAATATACCTAGCCCTATGTGATTGATTTGTCTGCCTATTTAAGAAGCTTTTCTTTGTCTTTGCAGATACAAACATTATCCATGATCGAACGCTTTGAAAACTAAATGCATCAAAATGTCAAAACTCTTATATTTTATTTTAATAATCAATTATGGTAAAGAAATGAGTCTAGTAAAGCTGGATATCGTCAGAAATATTAACAATATTTCCTTTATAGTTTCCTGTAGTGATATCCCAAAATTAACGCAAACTGTTTATGGATTCTTGGATTTCACAACAACGATTGGAAATACCGTTATGGTTTTTTCTCCTCAAAGCTCTCCCCAATTCGGTGAGCAATACTAAAACTAGTAGAGTAAATTATGTTAATACTATATATTATTTGACTTCAGAAATCACCATCCAACAGCCAACGAATACCGTTGATATTATAGACACGAAGCCGCGCGTTCAGGAACCTAAAGAGAGCAAAAATGGCATCAAGCCGACGCCACTTACCGATTCAAATCCCAATGAACAGGCGACAGCTAATTCCTCCATAGTTATTGGCAGCCGCGTAAGTGTATTGAGTACGCCAATAAAATCGGTTGATGCCCCGGAATACGCGTTACTTTCGCGGCAACCAGAAGAGTTCGCAGAGGAAACTTATCGTTTAGTGAATTTGAATAGTCATTCGAGGCGAACAAATAATTATAGCAATTCGCCAGGACTATTGCAAAGGAAAAAGGAGAGCTCCAGTAGAAACGTGAAAGAAACTGGTATTTTGAGTTCTAAAACTGTCAGCAAAACTGCGCTAGTTCATCCGACAATTACACATTCTGAAAGAAGGAGCAAACCTCGGGTACAAGCATCATCGACGCGAGTTCTGAAAACTGTAACGCCCTCTCCGCCGAATTATAAGAATCCTTCGGAAGGCAACCATCTGACAACGAAGAGCAGTCGCAAAAATAGTCGAACGACCAGCGAAAAAAGGAAGTCATCTAGAAGTAAAGGAAAGAGGTAATATTAGCATATCCTAACGTCACTTTTATCTTTCTTTTATCTGAAAATAAATCTTCTTTTTGCAGGCGCAACAAAACGTCTCAAGTCTCGGCGATACAAATAACGCCTTCTGTGGTCGAATCGAGTCCGCGTCGTTCCTATAGAACGAAAACGAATCTTATAGCAAACGATGAAATCGTTCCAAGTGTGAATCTCAATCAGAATACTTTAAAATTGAATAGACGTCCAGGTCGTTGGCAATATAAATCATCGCCGAAGCCAAAAGTGAATATCAGGAAGAGCTCAAGCAACGTTGCGCGAAGTGGATCTGAATCACAATCAGAGACTCCGAAAGAAAACGAATCAATTCTAGAACCAAATGAAAATAATCAACAAGTCCAAAAAACCCTGGATCTTAACAAGGACCTAGATGCTGTCGGCTCCCAAAATAGCGTTGTGGCGGACAATGATATTATTAAGCCGAATAATTTTGTGCAAACCCTAAATGTTGAGATTTCCACACCAAGTAACTTCGTAGATACCTATTATGAAATCGCCACAATTAAGAGCCCATACGTTTTTCAGGTAACTCTCAATGCTCTCACCATCTCTTTCTCCTGCGAATTATTTCCTGTGATTCCCTTTTCAGGCTGGTCTTGTAAAGAAAACACGTTTTGTGACAATCACTTCGACTCTGGAAAAATCGCTGAAAACTGATCAAATTGAAGAATACTCGGAACAAGATGGACCATTGACAGAGAATATATTGGAATCAACTTCGCCGATGATTAAACCATCAATGGATGGCATTATTACCACATTAAAACCGGTTCATTATACGGATACTCTGGAAACTCCGGAGCTGGAGACAATAACGGAATCATTTTCGTTCACTCAAACTAAGCTAAAAACACAGATATTGCCAGTGATTTTCGACAAACTCAATGAGACATCCCATATAACTTTGGTGCAGACCTACGATTATACAAGCTTTGTAACTGTAACGCAGACAATTTCCCCACTTAAGGATAATTTCGTCCCGGCCAAAAACTTTAAAGACTTTGAGGCAATTTTAGATGAAGCGGGCTCAGAAATTAACTTGGATTTGGAATTTGGCGATGAAGGAAATTCTGGACAGTTTGAAGCTAAGCCCAATGCGAACAAAAATGTGACGAATCCTGTGAATGTGATAAGTCCTATTGAATTAAATAACTCGGATCAATTCCTATTGAAATCGGAGAAACCCGAATTGATCGGAAAAACTAATAGCGTAATAACAACTACGCGCCCAATCATAAAGGTCGATACAGTTTGGGAATCATATGTTATACCTCTTGTTAGGGGAACGGACAGCATTCTGAGAACGTTGTCAAAGAGTGTTGGTGAGGTTATGAAAACGGAATATGTTACAGAAGTCTCCACAGTATTATCGCCAATGTCACAATTCCCATATTCGATAAATCCCTTCTATAACCCATTGTTAATACCTCCGCAGCAGCAGCTCATCACATCTACTCAAATTTATGAAACACTCATTACGGCAACAAGTAGCAAAGTCCTCAAGCTAACATTTGGTGCAAGAACAGCGTACACAACACTATTTTCCACTTCTGTTGTTCCAACAGCTGTTTCTAAACTGGTTACGGCCACTGTTCCAATTCAAAATTCCGGTTCGTTCCAGAATTATTTCCCACCCCCATATCCACCATTCGCGTATGTCGGTTAAAATGCTGATTTACTCTTTTTTTCAAAAAATACTCAAAACGAATTTTACACATACGTACATCAATGTATATTAGATACTTAAACGGTTTGGTTTCTCGTAATTAGAATAGTCAAACTAAGTAATGATTAGACGAATTTTACTATCTGCATGCGAGGTAAGCAGATACCAAAAAAAAAAATGCAATCAAATTGCCGCGGTAAAAGCTCTACTTAACATTTCATAAATAAACACCTTTGTTAGAATGATTTGTTCAGTTGTTTTCAAATAGAAAAAATGAACAACAAATTTGATGTCTTGTTAAGAATTGATAAAACAACAAATCGAAAGGAAGAAAATCAAGAAATGACCGACCGCTGAAATTTCTTTAGCCTAAAGGAAAATTGAGAAACTTAGCCAGGACAAAAACTTACTGTTGTAAAAATTTTTTAATGTTATTAAATAAAATCACAGTGTGTTAAAGTTGATCTTTAAAATAAAACTTGTTAAATGATTTACGTATCAATTTTTGTAGGAACTTGTATATTGTCATTTGTACATCGAAAGAAAATATATTCAAATGTATACCGAGTAGCGTAACCCTTACAAAATCTACCGTTCTATGTATTATGATAAATCAACTCTTGCACTTGATTACGAAAACACTATTTTGTAATAAAAACTTGTCGCACAAACTAATATACTTTCAATTTCATTTGTTTTTCTTTTAATTTTCTTTTAATTTAAGATTTAAAGGACCCGTTATTATAGAGAGGAGACTACTTAATGCTTCTATGGTATTTTAAAATTCATATAAAAATTGCATGATATTTTAAATGAATCCATCTTAGCTCAATTTCGAGTAAATGCGTTGGAGGACTAACGCCCATACTAACGATATCGATAAAATTCAATCGATATATCGTGCAATTTCATCATCGCTAGTTTTTGTATTCCAAATTTGCAACTTTCAGTTTTCTTGCATAAGTTGAACTTGTTACAAAGTCCGATAAAGTACCATCAAATAATACGTTAGTCTGATCATGCAGTGTCCGTTCCTAAATCGTTTTAATGCAAATTATGTGCGCAACTACGCTGAGATCTTGTATCAATCTTATGGAGTTTTCTGCCCAGTTATTGGCAAAGGGAACCATAAAAACGCCCAAAAACAACTTTCTCTTTTAGCACCAATATCATTTTCGGGGCGCAAGCTCACAAGGTCATACTCTTCTAGAGGCTATTCTGCTGATGTAAGCACTGTAATCAATGATGTAAGACGTGGCCATGGTAACGCAACTGCCATAGCGAAACCGAACTCTACTTTTCCCTATGAAAAATTTTTCAACGAACAAATTTTAAAAAAGAAACGAGATCATTCCTATCGGATTTTTAAACGAGTAAATCGTTTAGCTGGAGATGGTTTATTTCCACATGCACTTGATTATTCCTCGCAGTCAGAGAAACCAATTACTGTTTGGTGTTCCAATGACTACTTGGGAATGTCAGCTCATCCGAAAGTGAAACATGCAGTCAAGGAGGCTTTGGAGATGCATGGATCTGGTGCTGGTGGAACACGTAATATATCGGGAAATTCTTTGCACCACGAGCGCCTTGAAAGCAAGCTAGCAGATCTTCATCAAAAAGAAGGAGCTCTCCTGTTTACCTCATGCTTTGTTGCAAATGATTCGACATTATTTACACTCGCTAAACTATTGCCCAACTGTCATATATTTTCGGATGCTGGCAATCATGCTTCCATGATCCAAGGCATACGAAATAGTGGAGTTCCGAAGCACATCTTTCGTCATAATGACGTTAAACACTTACGCCAGCTGCTGCAAAAAGTGGATAAGGAGACACCGAAAATCGTTGCGTTCGAGACAGTACATTCCATGACCGGCGCTATATGTCCCCTAGAAGAATTACTGGATGTTGCGCATGAATACGGTGCAATTACATTCATTGATGAAGTACATGCGGTTGGTTTGTACGGCGATCACGGGGCAGGAGTGGGAGAGCGTGACGGCGTCCTATCCAAAATGGACATTATTTCTGGAACTTTAGGCAAGGCATTTGGCAATATTGGAGGCTACATAGCTGGAACTTCTTCTCTGGTTGACATGGTGCGCTCATACGCAGCTGGTTTTATATTTACTACATCACTACCTCCCACTGTGCTCTGTGGTGCACTCGAAGCAGTAACAATTCTAGCTTCCGAAGAAGGACGTCAGCTGCGAAATTTGCATCAAAGGAATGTTTCCTATTTGAAAAATTTGCTCAAGAGAGAAGGTATATTTTGTTTCTTGATGGAAATGATCGATATTTAAACAAAATTTTAATTATATTCTAGGGTTTCCAGTTGAAGAAACACCAAGCCATATTATTCCAATAAAAATCGGCGATCCTCTGATAAGCAGTCAAATATCAAACATGCTCATGGATCAATATGGACACTATCTTCAATCGATAAATTATCCAACTGTTGCGCGGGGCGAGGAAAAATTACGTTTAGCTCCGACGCCCTTCCACACTTTTCAAATGATGAACGCTCTAGTTATGGATTTGAAAAAGGTGTGGGATCAGCTCAATCTTTCAACAAACGTCCCGCTCAGTCCCAAAGGATGCATGTTCTGCAATAGCGACAGTTGTTGGCATCACGACAATTGTCCTGATATGGAATGTGGCATTCCCAATTGCCCGCGTTTAGAGGTGTCAGTCGCAGCTTAAAATACAAGTTTTAAAGGCTTGTCTACTCTCTTATTGGTGTTTATGTGCATTATTATAAAATATTGGTTATGGTAATAATATATTTGGTGTTGATGTAACTGTTATAAAAACAATGTTATGCTTTTAATTGGAAATTTCACTCCTGCATAATATACCAAATAAAGTAAATTTATTGATGTGACCGAGATTGTTTTCATTTTATACAAAGGAATAAAATGTTCTGTATAACAATGCTTTTAAGCATCAAAGTTAAGTCATACTTGCGATTTAAGTCCGAGAGATATCGATGACTTTTTAAGTGGGGACTGAACGCTTTTGAGCTGAAGTGCATCACTATCGATGTTTACCGCTGCAATTCGTTGTGTCATCTCTAATATTAAATATCAATACGAACATATGTCAACGTTAAAGACTTGCAAAGTGTAATTTGCAATTTCATTACAAAGAAAGATGATAAAAGCTATTTTAGTGTTTAACAATCATGGAAAACCTCGGCTATCGAAATTCTATCAATATTTTGTACGTCACGGCATTCAAACATAATAATACTAGAATTTTCAAGCGTAGAGGCAGAAGTATACGTAGGCAAGACTTTTGTTTTGGTTCTGTTTCAGTTACAAATATATATTTAAAAACGTTTGAAGAAGAGCAATGCAACTGATAATGGCAGTATAATTAAAAGAGTTTCCGAGGCATTTATAAAACTATTGATATTAAGTATATCCACCTTAGGAATGGAAATATTTTCATATGTGATAAATTGATTAATTCCTTATATTTACTTCAGGATGAGAATCTTCAGCAACAAATCATTAAGGAGACGTTTCAGTTAGTTTCCAAGCGAGACGACAACGTATGCAATTTTCTGGAAGGCGGCAGGTAATCTTATAAAACATTTCTGTTTTCTCAGTATACAAATGCATATTGCATTGAGGAATTTAATCATGTCGTGTTAACACTAATCTCTATTCTTCTAACGTAGTTTGATTGGCGGCTCCGATTATAAGCTTATTTACCGACATTACGCAACATTGTACTTTGTGTTCTGCGTTGACTCCTCCGAGAGCGAATTGGGAATACTAGACCTCATCCAAGTGTTTGTGGAAACACTGGACAAGTGCTTTGAAAATGTATGCGAATTGGATTTAATATTTCATGCCGATGCCGTTCATCATATTCTGTCAGAGCTGGTTATGGGCGGAATGGTATTACAAACTAATATGAATGATATTATAACAAGAATAGAAGACCAAAATAAGCTGATAAAACAAGAATCTGGTATATCAGCCGCACCCGCTCGTGCGGTAAGCGTTGTAAAAAGTATGAATATTCCTCAGCAAATTAAGGATATTAAGCTACCCGATCTACCACAGGCAATAAAGGACTTAAAATTTTGATCTGAAGTCGCGTGCTAAACCCTTTTTTGTAATTTACCAGAAATAGCGGTAGCCCTTGCCGCTACAAATGTAAATGTTAAATTAGTTATTTAAGTACTAATAGATGAAATCTCAAATAAATATAATATTAAACGGACCAATTAATATAGCTTTGACAACTTTTCAGCGTAAAAATGATGGAAAGGGATTATAAAAAACTATAGAAACAAGCCTATTGTAAACCAACTGCTTCTGATTCGGTTATTCCCAGAAATCTTTCTTGCCTTCATGGCCAACATGAAATTACTTCTCAGATTGCTCCTTTGACTAAAGGTGGTTTATGCAGCTCTTTTATTTCGTTCTAAATATTAAAAGAAAAATAAATAAATAAAGAACACAGAGAGCTTACGTGAACTTCCAGATAAGTGCAATCTTATACTAAATGGTAGTGCATCAGTTTCTTGGGAAGAGCATAATTTAGTCGTAACTTGCCTACGAGAATCATCTTGTTGATATGATGTGTCAATAAAAAAAAACAAATAAACACGAATATATGACGCTCTCATTTTCGTTTTCTGCTTGATTAATTCAAAAATAAAAAGATTATATGTAGCAAAAATATTAAACTGTACAACTATATGCCTCGAAATTTCTAATTAATATTTCCAGAAATTTTTTCCACCTGTTTTCCAAAAATAATCTACTGCTACTTCTATATGGCTTTTAATAATCTAGTTAGCTTAATAAATGGAGTTTTCTTATTGAAATCGTAAATCGGAATGCATGAAATCGAGTGGAATTCAAGATTAAATTGTTGATTACTGGCTTACATTTGCAATATAAACTGTTGAAAATGATTTTAATATTCAATAAGAGACGTTGCATCGACGTCGTGACACCGATCCCAAAAGTGAAACAATGAGCTTGTGCATAATAGGCGCTGGCACCGCTGGCCTTTGCTGCGCTCGCCGTGCACTCGAGCATAATCAAGTGCCAACGGTATTTGAGCTTTCCAATGAAATCGGAGGTACTTGGGTTTACAATAATGAAACTGGAACAGTTAATGGCATTGATGTGCATAGTAGTATGTACCAGAATTTGCGGTAAGTCTGGCTAATGCAATTTTATTAGTATACAGTATGATAAGAAAAATGATATAACATTTACATATATCCAGTACGAATTTGCCTAAAGAGGTTATGGGATTTCCGGATTTTGAAATCGGCGGAAGCAAAGAATCTTATATAACATCTGAAGAAATTCGTTTATATCTAAATCGTTATGCCGATCATTTCCAATTACGACAGTATATAAAATTCAAATCTTATGTTATTCGAGTTTTAAGGAAGAACGACAAATGGCAAGTAAGTTTCATTCAGAATTAATTTTAGTTTATTTTTGTTCATGCCAATTTCTTCTTGTTCTAGGTACTGGTTAAGAACCTGGAGACAAATGGTGTGAAATATTATTATTTTGATAAAATATTAGTTGCAAACGGACATTATCATACGCCAAATTATGTACCAATTGCCAATGCGAATTTATTCAAAGGCGAATTTATGCATAGCCACGACTATAGGAAGAGCGAAGTTTTTAAAGGTATTTGATAGAATTTGTTTAATCTTTTGAACATTTTGATTAATACAAAATAAGCAATTTAGGAAAATCTGTGTTGGTTATTGGCGGAGGACCAAGTGGCTTGGATTTATCGAATATAATATCCAAAGATGCCAAAGAAGTAACGCTCAGCCATCACTTAGATGGTATTCCCGATTCAAATTTTCTAGAAAATGTTTCTATCAAACCTGATGTCCTGGAGCTGGGTAAAAATGGAGCCTATTTTGTTGACGGATCCTATAAAGAATTTGATGTAATTTTTTTCTGTACTGGATATAAGTATTCTTTTCCCTTTTTGAGTATTAACTCTGGAATATATGTCGAAGACAATTGCGTGCAGATGCTTTATAAGCAATGCATTAACATTCGCAACCCGACGATGGCGCTGATTGGACTTCCATTTTACGTTTGCGCGGCTCAAATGATGGATTTGCAAGCACGTTTCGTTTTTAGCTATTTCTATGGCAAAAATAAATTGATGTCCCCCGCCGAAATGACTGAAGAAACAGTTAAAAAAATTAAAGATCTCTTAAGCCAAGGCTTCAAAAAGCGTCAGACTCATATGCTGGGAAATAATCAAGTAAGAACAAACTATTTTCTATATTGTGCGTGCTCATTTTCTATATTGCGTTTTTTTTTTTTGCAGATGGAATATTTTACAGAATTAGCGAATGCCGCTCAAATTGATAATATTAAACCTGTTATGGCGAAATTGCACTGCGAAAGCAGCAGATGTTTCAATGAAAATTTGCTTCATTTCCGAGACGATATTTTTAGGATAATTGATAATGAAACCTTTGCGAAAATTAATTGAATATTTAAAGGAGCAAGATCATCAAGAATCTGTTTTTATCATTATCATTCTAGTATATTACTGAATACAATTTAAAAAAGAATAATTCTTATGTTGGGACTCTCACAAAAATTCATAAATAAATAAATTTTTCACATAACAAAGACAATGAAATTGTATTCCCATTCTCACACGGTCTCTAACTGAATAACTTGGATAACTTAACGGAATTACAAATAAAATGAAATTTGCTGCGTGTATATTTATTAAAGTCCTTGAAGTAGTAAGTAATAGCACTATATTATGGAACATTTAAACAAATTTTAAATAATTGATAATAGTAATAATCACTTGGGTGTTACAACGGGATTTTGAATTTATGTTCAGTTCCCACCGTTCCCATTTGAAATTAGCATGAAGGGCATTCCCATTCCCAATTAGACTATTTATCAAATGAACAACGGAACTAGAGCATTTATTTCATAACACCTGTTGCTCTACTTGACGATTACTAACTACCGTTACTTTTTATTTCATATTTTCAGATATTTACTTTGGCAGCAACTATTTCTAAAAAGCTCTTGGAGAGATTCTCTGAGCGATTAGTTGTTAGAAACAAAAAAAATCTAGCTGAATGGATGCTGCTAAATACAATTGCAATCACAAAAGAAGCCGATGACTTTGGTGACCTAACCTATATAGGCTTCTCATTTATATGTTCAATTCTACTGTTATCAAGGTAATTATTGTGTATGTACCCGTGTTAATTATAAATATTTTTTACTTACCTTATCATTTCATTGCGATTTCCTGAACGTTTTAATAAAGAATCAAAGAAAAGAGGTCCAACTATCACATAACTGAGATCACGTTATTGAGCTTCGGAATATTGTTTTTTATCATACAAGGTAATAGAAACTTGAAATCCATACATAAATTCCTTTTATGTTAATTATGTATTTTACCTTTTAGCACTGCTTATATTTGGCATAATAGAGGAATTACCTGATGATATATTGCCTTACATTTATTCACTAGGAGCGTTAACTTTTTTATGTGCACTTCTTTTCGCCATCGATCTTTTCTTTTTCAAAGAAATGACCGATTTTAAGAATAGTATTTCTCAAACGGATGAGGAAAGCGTAGTAGAAAAAGCTGCAAAAGAAGAATATAAAATAGAAGCAAAATATAAAAAGGAAAGGCTCGAACAGTGCTGTAGGCCGACCGCTGCAAAGGAAAAAAAGTTCCCTAAATACTTGCGAACTGATTTATAATTTCATTCCAAAATTTTTTTGTTACTAGTTGATCATTTCATATTTTCTGGGCCGCCTATGTAGCTGCATATAAATGTGCTAACAAAAATCAGAAATGATTACTAACAATATTATATAAGAATTAGATTAGCTCAACCAAATTAATGTCTTGTTTGCACCTTTAAAAACAAAAATATTTAAATATATAGTTGCATATATATAACATATGGTGAATCCATTTTAGATTTCTTACTGAAATTTAATTTTATTCAACATTAATTTTTACAGCAGTTTTTTCTTCAAGGGTATTGTATTCTACATTTTTCTTGAAGCAATTTTCATTATTTTGCGGAGACATACCAAAGCTTTGGTTAGAAACGTTATTGTACACAGCAAGGGCTTGCGCAACAAGTCCAGTTACATCTCCAGGATTTGAAGGCAATATCATAGTATTATTCGACTTTGCTAATTTTTCAAAAGCTTCAATATACTGTTCGGCCAATGTTAAAGACGCTGCATTTCTACCATCCTATAACAAAAGGCAACAGCAAAATTATATTACAAATCATTATAGAACATTCTCACTAGCCGTATTATTTATGCCACCCTATCACATAATTACCATTCTACTTACCATATGTGAAAGGGACTTTGATATAGCTTGTAGGCTACGAGCTCGGGCATCGGCGACAGCGATTATAGCCGCAGCCTCTCCGCTTGCCTTGTTAATATGCTCTTGTCGTTCAGCTTCTGCAAATTGATAACAAGGTGTTACATATATTATAATCAATATGATTTGCAGTCGACAAACCAGAAGCAAGAATTCTAGATTTTCTTTTGCCTTCAGCAACATTAATTTCAGCTTCTCGGACACCTTCCGATTCTAAAATGGCCGCTCTTTTTCTTCTTTCCGCTTCAACTTGCATTTGCATCGCCTCATGGACTCTAGTCGGAAGCTAATATTGGTGTTAAAACGAAAACATGTGGATTATAATAAAATATTTGATATACTTACTCGAATGTCCCGAATTTCGTAACGTAAACAGGCTATACCCCAAGCTTCACTGGCTTTATTTATGGAATCTACAATGCTAACATTTAAGGATTCTCTTTCTCGGAATATCTTATCCAATGACATTTTTCCGAGTTCAGATCTCATAGTTGTCTGCGCAAGTTGGGTTATAGCGAATTCGGGGTCTTCAACACCATACGATGCTAAAAGGAAATGGTATTAGACATTTGGCTAAATTTATATCAAGCAGCTCAAACCTCTATAGGGATCAATTATACGCAAGTAGAGTACTCCATCAATGCTTAATGTTACATTGTCGGATGTTATGGCGCTTTGCTTAGGAACATCTATTGCAATCTCCTTTAAGCTTTGAACATATTTTATTTTATCGGCAATGGGGACGAGAATATTGAGTCCGGGATCTAAAATTCTATGAAATCTTCCCATACGTTCCACTACCCAAGCCTTTATTAAATATTTTCATAGAAAAAAATTCGATTATTTAATATATAACTCATATGTGCACGTACCTCTTGTTGTGGGACAAACATCACAATTGTGTTCACTGGAGTCGAGGCTTTTCCTCGTAAGTGCTTTATAATGTTAGTGCCGGCAACCAAAAATTCTTTCTACAACATTATATCATTAGTTATGCAATCGTAAAATAATAATTTTACTTACGTGCGGCATTAATGTTCGCGTTGAAAACAATAACCTAGACATTTTCAAACATCCAGACCTTGGAACTAGGCAAATAATATAATGTAGAAATCATCATGTTCCGGCACAGGGTGACACACAATAACACTGACCGGTACTAGCGCAATAATACCGAGTTTCCACTATCGCTAATGTGTCGTGTTAAAAATGATAAAAATTTTTAAATCAATTCAGTAAATAGTTTCACAAAAGCTCTGATAGTTAAGAACAAAAAATGTTTGACATTTGGTATTCAAAGCCAGCTTTAAATTTCAAAGTACAAAAAAAAAAGCAAGTATACCTATCTATAGTAACCCTTGCGCCAGCTAACAAAAACTTTTGTGGTTCAACTGTAACCTACCTAATTAAATAAATTTGTAAACTTTTCTTGGATGATTTTAGAGTAAGTAAGTATTTGTATCTTCTTCATATATTTACTAAAAAATACTTATATATCACATTACAATTGAAATTATTTTCCGTATGGTTTAGTATATTTCTTCGCCCACTGACATCGATATATTTTAAATATGTCAGCTGGTTTGTTATCGATAGGCTACTGGAATGATAGACATCATTGTGATAGAATCATAAAGCAATTCGTTTTTCTAACCTTAGCTAATATTAAATATTGATTATATTATATAAATTCTTTTTCACATAAAATACGTGATTATTTGATCATTACGATATTCGATCGACCATAAAGACAGCAACCAGTTTCAAAGTAGATTTTATTCAAAATTGTGTTCTGAAACATATGTAATTGTTTGCTTTCGGTCACTATCTATTCAGAATTCAATCACAATGATGCGTGGGACGAAGTTTATTAGGCTTAGTGGATTTCATTTCAAGGAACGATCATGGACGTCCATTCTACATCGTTTATACGTTACGCAAATGGAATCAAACAAATGCACATATCCGTTTATTCAAAACTGCAGCATTACGCAAACTGCATCCGAAAATAATCCTGCAAACAAACTCAAAAATGCCGCTACAGAAGACAAGCACAATAAGGGATCAGAACATCTGGATCGCGCCTACAATGTCCTGAAGACTACGTTACCGAAACTGTTTGTTGAACCACTTGACTATTCCATCTATAGCCCAAATCTCATATTTCAAAATAATATCACTGGCAAATATACGGTAGGTCTGTACCACTATGTTAAACAAATCGCTATTCTCCGAACAGTTGGTCATTTGAAGTATGCTTACGTCAAATTTGAAATACTTAAAATTACGAAACATTCGGAGGATCATACAGTTCGCATCCGATGGCGAGTGAGGGGCATATCGGGCCTGAAAGTTATGTTTCAGTTTTGGAAATATAAAGTGTGGCAGCTACAAGAGGTGCTCAAAGACCAGGAGGCCTGGTACGATGGATATTCTATATGTTTCTTAGGTGATGATGGCTTAATTAGCAAGCATGTTGTTGACAAAATAATGCCGGACGAAAGTCGCGAAATCGTTGGCAATGCAACTGATCCAGCGTTGCCAACCGGTTCTTTGGCGGCAACGGCAGCGGCGTCGCAGAAACTTAGCTCCCATACTCATTCATATTTATTGTACCCATTTTCTAAATCATGCTAGATTATAGACCACATCAAATGTGTGTAATTACTTAACCAAATAAATTTTTTAATTATTGTTATTAGTGTCACACAAAACTTGATTTTATTTACTGCTTAAAAGTGTGTGTAGATCCTTTCATAATCAATTTATATGGCCGCATACGGATTCGTTTCGTAAATGTACTGATATAAGGTTTCTCCTGATTGTATTCCCTTACCGTCTGCATCGAACCTTCAGTTTCTAGGAAAATGTCGAAACTGTAAATGGTTCGGAATAGTTGCGAGTAAAGCAGCCGATTTCCTTTCTTTAAATCCTTGGGCTGTAGTGAGTTCGTCCAAAATTCCATCATCTGGAAATATCTGGGTTATTCAAAAATTCAATTGCAATGGCGAATTATATCTCTCACCTTGATAGCGGCATTATTCATCGATGTGTGCCGACCATTCCAGTGAACAGTTAAAAACCAAACCGGAATATCTTTTGGATAATTGCTGGGTATTCGAACAAAACACTCCATCTTAGCAGATCCCCTTACGAGTACGGCCCTATAAGAGGAGTATGTAATTGCACTCGAACACTTTAAATTGTCAATTAATCCAGCATTTTGAATGCAAAATTCTTCGCTGGTGATTGCCGTCCACTGAACCAGACTGCAAGATAGACCTTCTGGATATACATTTTCCTTTGATGCAGATAGATCAATATCCTTGTAAGTCAAAGCTCGAATTTGCTCAATTAGTCGCAACCACGAACGCCAACGTTGCAAGATACGATTGATCACTTTTCCAATCCATTTGTGTAGATTGATCTCATGTTTGAAGTCTTTCTTTTCATTGACTGTGGGGATGGAGCACATGCTCTGTAACCAGCAATAAGGTTTTCCAAATTTTTTTTCCGAAAGGTATTCCAAGCACTTTTCTGTCGTTAAATTTAAATTTTGTAACTGCAAGAACGGTTTTGAGGTTTTACACATTGAACGACTTTCATTTCTGTTTCACCCACCGAATATTCTATACCAGGAATAGGAATATGATTGCCCGAGTCATGGGGAAACAAATATCCAAGAAGGTCCTCTACCAAATTTGCATCACTAAAAGAAAAATAATATTTACAAGACGTTGATATATTAAATAGATAATACGAACCCTTGAAAATTGGTGTTTGTTAAACTATTTACTTCTGCCCGCACGGTGACGCACTTAAGTATATCCCAATATCTAATGATGAGTATCAGTTGAAAAGCTTTATCTGGACTTTCTATCTACATTGAGGAAATAATGTTATCAAATAAAAAAAATATATGATTTTCCAGCTTACAGCTAAGTTAATGTGGAGTGGATGGCATTTGATAATTGAATCCATCGTATTATCAAGTACTGCTGCTTGGGTTGCACTTTTTTCAGAGAATGAGCGACGCTCTTTTAAAGTATTTTTCGATTCCAACAGCAATTCCTGCATTTGAGCATCACTTTCGTAGCCAATCACGTTAGCAGAAAACTCTTTCTTAGTACGCTGTAGAGCTTGCAGATTTATAAATAGAATATACAGAGCACGCGGTAGATACTTAAAGATTGCACTCAATTTCCACTCAACATCAATGGTTAACTCCAGAGCATCATGCAAAGGTTTTGTTGAATCCATAAGTGTACGCAGAGCTGGAGCAAATGACAGATACTTTTGTGTTTGTTTCAGATTTTCTTGTAAGAGATCCTGCTTGTCTGCAAGTAGGGAGCTATATTGGTTATCGAGCTCCTTTCGTAATCGCAGTTCACACTCCAAGCGATATAAGTGAGTCTTGTGACTTGACATGTTTGTATTCTCACTGCTCTCGGAAGGAAACTTAGCGTCGTATTCTTTATCAGATAACAATTCCAAGAAAGTATCGCGGCTTTTAAACTTTTCACATCGCACAATCTCTTTCTTTAGATGGCTAAGCTCGTACAGTAGATTCTGAAGTTGTAATCTGCTCAGATCCACTTTTGACTTTTGTAAGTGTAATTCATCTCGCCCAGATTTTATTTTTCTCTTAACCTGGCGATTGGAATGCTTCAGTGCAACAAACATAAGCACACTTGAAGATTGCTTCAATTCCAAAGTATGTCCCTGTAATTCATACACATTTGATGATATCAGTTGGTCTGAAATTATGTTATTACAAACCGCGCTTTTTAATTCAAAGAGATTCTTCATAGCCTCTTTTAACTTTACGAATTGTGCGTTTAATAAATCCTCCATGTTCATATTGCCGACTTAAAATATTTTATATTATGCCGCAAATATTTTCACTCTCTTCCTCAGTTCCAGCGTCATTGACGATGATATCGATATTAAGCAATTGTCATCGATTAATTTGTTCAGCTGACATTTCCTCATTACTAACGTAGTGCGATTGAGCTATCGAAACCTCTACCATAGTTGTGCTCATCTCTAATTCTTATATGAATTTTTATGAAATAAAACAAAAGCCGGTGGAATATAGGTTCTTGCAATAATGCTTCGGTCACTGTATCAAAAATGCAATGCATTTAAGATTATACTGCCAACTCGCCGTCTGCAGCAAACTATTGTAGAAGGTCATGTCAAAGTAAGTAGACAGTTCCGAATAATTTAAAATATTAAAGATTACAATTTTTTTTCTTATTTAATTTAGCATATACCGACACCGCCTCCCCCTGTTAAACAGTTAGTTGCGTCAAATGCAAACAAAACAGTTGGAAGGTGGTTTGTGGGTTGCAGCGGGATGGTTTTCGTTGCTGTCGGACTTGGTATGTAACAAATTGATTATCAAATAAAGCTAATCAATTCTTTATAAAGGTGGTGTGACAAGGCTAACGGAATCTGGACTATCTATGGTATCTTGGAGCCTTACAGGTGAACGCATGCCACGAAGCAAAGATGAATGGATTAAAGAATTTGAAAAATATCAGCAATATCCTGAGTTTAAACTGTAGGTAAGTGATAAAAACAAACTACTTTTACCTAATTATATATTTTTTCTTTAGAAAAAACGCTAATATGACAGTGGAAGAGTTTAAATTTATATATATGATGGAATATATACACAGAATGTGGGGTCGTGCGATTGGTGCATTTTTCCTAGTTCCGGCAGCATATTTTTGGAAGAAGGGCTATTTCTGTGCAAAAACAAAGAAAATGGTACTTGTGTTGGGAACTTTAATCGGTCTCCAAGGTCTGATGGGATGGTATATGGTGAAATCCGGTTTGGAGGACAGATTCAATGACCCGAATGATGTGCCACGAGTTTCACAATACCGATTAGCATCGCATTTATCCGCCGCATTTGTTTTATATGCCTTGTTTTTATCGAATGCAATGTCTAAGTTAATACCTCCAGAGAAATTGACATCTGCGGCAAAGCAAATACCCAAGATCAAAGGGCTGACCCACTTAACAAAAGGGATGGTCTTCTTGACAGCCATATCTGGGGCTTTTGTAGCTGGTCTCGATGCTGGCTTAGTTTATAACTCATTTCCAAAAATGGGTGACAATTGGATACCCGACGATATATTGCAGTTCAAGCCAATACACAAAAATATCACGGAAAATCCAACGACAGTTCAATTTAATCATCGTATTTTGGGAATATCAACGGTCACCTTGATCACAGGATTATGGCTACTAACGAGAGGCCAAAAATTGCCAAAACGTGCAAAGTGGGCCATTAACGCAGTAGCTCTTATGGCTTGGACCCAGGCTACTCTAGGTGTTACCACATTGCTCAACTATGTACCTGTGCCTTTGGCCACGGCTCACCAGTCCGGATCATTGATTCTACTAAGCACCGCCGTGTGGCTGTCGCACGAACTTCGGTTTCTAAAGTATATACCAAAGTAAATATATCAACTTATATAATTTGTTCTTTGAAAATATTGTAAAATAGTTTAACAAACAATATACTACTAAATAAATTAATTTTGTACAGATCGTTAAATTGGCTTTACATTTCATTCACAACTTGAAAGTTTCAGGAACATCGCAAATACCTGAGCGGCGGAACCAGAATCGAAGAACTGAACTTCATTTGCGAACTTTTAAATTTTGCGGGCGAATAGTATTTCATTTTTTTTTATCATTTTCAACAGATGAACATTTGCATTAGTTCTTTTTAAGTCTCATATTTCATTGTTCACAATTTTTGTTCTTGATGAGCAACTCGTCGAAATAATGTGACAAATTTCGAATTGGCGTGACGTGCAAAAGTAACTGTTGTTAGACGAAGTAATCAACGGTTAACTGCGCAGAGGAATCTTGTGCGCAAAAACCTGTATCAAATTAATGTATTGTATTTACGTACATGTTCGTGTGTGTTTGTTTTTTGCTACCCATCAGTGTTAGTTATAGCACTTGATTAGATGTTCATTGATGCAGTTGCAAAAGCAGGTTAACGTTGCGTATTCGTAATATTCGCTTGTTTGCTTTAACGGACTGCAATTGTAATTTTTTATATATACATATATATATATTCAAAAGTGGCGAAAGACGCTCTTTACGAAAAATCAATAAAAATCCAATACATTTAATTTAAATGTGCGTAGAGCTTAATTCATATAGACAATCGATTGAGCTGCGAAAAATAATTACATCGCTATAAAATATGTATGGCCTGCCCCCAACTGCGCTTGATGTTAACGTAAGTTCTCAACCCGGCCACGCTTTAAGCTATATATAGCAAGCACGTGCAAAAAACCTAGTGAATTATCACAATATTCGATTTTCTTATATGTATATATACGTGTGTATAGACCAATTTTGCCCAATATAAATATAGCTCTATACTCTATATAAGCCTCGCAATTTAGGGTTGGGCTCGTAACTATGAAAGTTAATTGACGCGCTTTCTGCCAAAAGTAATTCGCGTGACAGAGTGTGGGCCAGACGCCAAAGATTTACGGTTGTATAAGTTCAGTCCGTCACCTTGCGAAGACTTTTTTGTCCTTCAATTTAGCCGCTAGAAATGTGGACGAACGTATGTGTAACTGGTTGAAGACGGCGTGGCCCTCATATCCTTATCTTTTACTGCTTCTAATTAGTTATATTAAGAGCTTACTTTCTATTTCGCTTTTTACAGAATCAGCGCTTTCGCCTTCGAGATATTGACAACGAGCAAATCATGTCAACCTTCGGAAATATTGGACATTCATTGAGTATATCAGTGGAGCGATTTATAACCATCGGTGAGATAATCGCCGAGGAAAATACGGATATAAAAGTGGATATGTATGAGGCGGCCAGGGAAGCAAGAGATGCGGGTAAGACTCGCACGAATTATTATTCTAGTTTGGCAAAGGAAAAGAGTTTCACTTTTTTTTTTACATTTATAGGAAAATCCATTGAACAGCTTTGTGAGCTATCTCCGCTGAGCGGCATGGAAGTTCGGCATCATATTGAACCGCTGAAAGACTACGGCGCTATCATATTAGCAGCCCGCTCGCTGCTCTCGTCAATAACGCGAATTCTGCTGCTGGTGGACATTGTTGTTGTTAAAAAATTGCTTACCGCTAAGAAACGTGCTTCGGAGAGCCTGGAGAAGCTGGAAAGCGTAATGAATTTTACGGAATTTGTACGTGCGTTTTCCATATTCGGAACTGAAATGATTGAACTGGCTTACCTCACGGGACATCATCGGAACTCTTTCAAGGAGGAGCGTCGGCGGGCGCAAATGTTTTCGGCTCGGCAAATACTCGAAAAGTCTATATCAATTTTACTAACCTCATCGAAAAATAGTTTAATACACAGCGATTGTGTGATTGTCAAGGAAAATCGGGATACTGTCTTTTGTCAAATACGACGCGCAATGGACTTGATACATTTCGTCATCAAGGATAGTATTTTCGATTCCGCTAAGCATATGGCGTTTCGCAATGCGCGCTGCAATTCGAATTACGAGAACGAAAGCATATATACGACAATAAAACGCATTATAAATCTGATCAAGAAATTCAAGCTACAATCGATCCAATATGATTGCAATAGCAACAAGGAGGGAAACAATCCTACGGATACTTTATATTCACTATTCGATGACGAAGATTGGAAGAGTGAAAAGAATTTAACTGCGATCGGCGGCAATCACATGATCAAAAAGAAACAATTAGCCTACGAGAGTCTGGACCTCAGAGACGAGCTTTCCGTTGCATTTGATAAGCTATTCGAAAAGGCGCATGACTTTACAGATTCGCCCTATATAAGTCATGAGCATCGTAAGAACATTCTCATCTATTGTGACAATTGTAAAGTTGAGTTCGAAATGTACCTTAATCACTTGATCAAAGATCAGCATCACGATAATCGGGGCGTTGGCGTGCCGATACAAACACGCGATCCCGAATTGGGCATGCTCACCTGCCTACAGGAGCTATGCAAACAGCTGGTCATATCAGTGTCCAGTCAAATAGCTGACTTCAATGAATCGCTGAGCGTCTGTACGAAAATCGTTAAATCGTTTTATGTCCTAGCCACCGCACATGATCTGGAGAATTTGAACCAGTGTTCGACGAAATTTCACGATTGCTGCGATCATATTTTTGATATCTGCAAACTCTTGCAGCATATTGCGCCGACTGAGGCACTGCAGGTACATGCGAAATGTTTGGCCATCAATCTGAGAATCTACGGACCGCAAGTGTTTATCGCCGCGAAAATCCTTTGGAAGTACACGAACAGCAGCGCCGCGAACGAGAATTTCGAATCTTTTCTAGAAATGTGGAAATGGTTAATTAATGAGATCTCAACGATTGCTAAGAAAATACTCGCATCGGTTGATACAACCAAAGCGGATGTTGATACGCAATTGGAGAAAGGTGAGACCACCTTGAAGCCCGGCAAACCCTATCCAGCGGGCGCAGACGAACGAGAAATGGTAGAATATTCCGGACTAGATGGTAAGAACAATGGAGATCCGAGCACATTCCAGACAAAATGGACGGAGGATCTATCGGATGACAATGACATATTGAAGCGGGCGAAAAATATGTCAGCTATGGCTTTTTTGATGTATCAATTTACAAAGGGCAGCGGTTCCCTGAGAACTACCCAGGACTTATTCACGCAAGCCGAATATTTTGCTGAAGAGGCCAATCGGCTCTATAAGGTTTTACGCCATTTTTCATATCAGGTAAATAAATCTACGAAAAAGTGAAACGTAATCAATACACAGCTTAATCTTTTTAGTAATCAAAAATTCGATATTCCTCATTAGCCTTACCAAATCTTTCATCTAATGAGTTTCATTTTATATCAGGTACCTGCTAGTGATAACAAGAAGGATCTACTAAGTATTTTGGATAGAGTCCCTACTTGTGTCCAGGCTCTACAGTTTACAGTGAAAGATCACACAGTTGGTAAAGCCGCCACATTTGTTAAGGTCGATCACGTCATAAGGGAAACTAAAAATCTTATGAATGTTATAAACAAAGTTGTATCGAAATGTTTTGAGTGCGCAAACAAGGTAATTATTCAATATCTATACCAAATTAGTTTGCATCGTTCTCCAAGATCCATAGATCCTAAGTAGAATTTTGCTCAGGGTGCTCTAGGAACGAAATATTACCAGGTAGAATCGATGATCATTGCTAGATCGTAGACTAGCGAGGTCGCGAGGTAATCTAAGATCCATCCTAAGTAGCATAATGCTTAGATATATCTGGGCACAATGGAATGTAGTGACTCCTTCTAGTAGATTCATTCAATTCTACATTCTAGCCCAATTGAGGTAGCTAGAGTTTAACAAATGGCGAACAGCTCTATTTTATGCTTATAGGCCAAAGCGTCCGCAAAGCGTTCTTAACAGTCTGAACCTGCCGGATGACCTATCGGCCAGGTCTCCGACTTTTGGCGAAATGTCATCGCTTTCTGATGAGCATAAATGGTTCGATAATATTACCTACGAAAATTTGTAACTTTAATTATATTGATATATGAAATCAGATGTGTATAAGTTTCACCTCATATCCTTACAGTACAAATTAAACCTCACTGGTATTACCGGAGGACTTACATCTGGTTCTGTGCGCGGAGATGACAATGTGGCCGGTGGCATGGGTGACTCCAAAGGAACAACGAGCAGCACGGAGGGGAGCATGTGACATTATGGTATGGCTCGAAGAGCCAAAGGAGATGCCAGACGGACACGCGTGTCCTTTTTGTTGTTTTGAGCCTGGCTGTTGAAATATGAATTTATCATTCTTATTGCTACTTAGGTCTATTCTTAAGTATAAAAGAAAATGTTGTATTTTGCTTCAGAGTGTATGTTGTAAAGTATTATTATTATATATACATATATACATTAGATATCTGTAAGATAAACCTACATACAAAATATTTACATATATATTTTACTAAATCGAAAATTGTCACTCAATCATCAATTATATATTCACAATTAATGTACGTGCTTTTTAGCGAACGATCATAAAATCTAAGTTCATGTGCTTTTTTTGAAACTATTCAATTGTGTGTGGTAGTTGGATGAAAGCAGTTAGAAATGTATTTAAAGATGAATAAAATTGTGTATGTATAAACTGTGCCTTTTGTTGTTTTAATGAGTCAACAACACAACACCTACTACAAGTATATTGGGTCGTATTCTTTTTTGGATTGCAATTACAGTGCAGTTATTTGAACGATGATAAATCATTCACCCGTTCAGCGGTCAATTGAAGCATGACATGCAGCCACACACCCTGTTTTTTGTTTTAGCTTTACCTCTACAACAATAAGTACCAGATGGCTAAAATTGCCATATGGAACTTGAATTTAAAGCTATTCGCCTTGGTATTGAAATGCCACCGTGAGGCAAGGATGAGCATCAATGACTTACGCAAGGCGTTAAGAGAAATCCTCCGTAACGGAGTACTAATGTTTATTTTATATTTATCAAATAACTGACAGACAACAGCTTGTCATATATCCCCTGCACATTCTTACGTCCAAAAGCTAATCCTCGACAATAAATAAACGAACATATGTTTCGAATTGGTAACGCCATATAGACATACGTAACTACGTATGTGTGTGTATACAAATGTACTTCATACAGGATTTAAATATTTGCCTGCTTCTTAAGCTATATTGGTTGAAGTATTTACCACAAATTAAGCGAAATATGGTGCAAATGACGCAGAAGAGCAAGCAAAAGTTAACTATATTTTTACATAGTTGAAGAGCACATACCCTTACGATGATACAGAATTCGTAATTATTATTATTATTTTTTAAATTAAATTGTTTAATAAAATAATAAAACTTCTGATTGTATTTAACAAACAATTTTTTGATACTCATTAAAATATTAATATATCTAAAAGTTCTAACAAGCTTAAAGTGTAACTTACCACGAAAATTTTATCCTGCTGGCTGCAGGGTATAAGAGTATAACATACTGTACAATAAAGGGTACGCTTTTCTGCAGCTGCTTTTCTATGCCATATACCAATTCAATATTGCCAGCAACACCCTGTATGTCCATCCTAAGACCTAACGGTATAAAATGGGCAGATGACACTGTGAACATTGCAGTGTTCTCTTGCAACTTGTTGTGCGCTGTCGAAAAACGATTCAAAGATTATAGCAGTTGTAACAAAAATAAAAAAAAACTTTTAAGTGTGTTTAGTTGAATTCCCTTTGTATAAGGGAATTCCAATCTTATCAATCAATGAAACATGAATATAAACTGTTTTCACTGTCACTGAAAATAACTAATATTGATCTCTATCTCTTAGGATCTTGAGTGCTCACCAAGAAATAGTGTGATCGGAACTGATTGAACAAGGAAATGAACAAGTTCATCTAGACAGTTTTGAAGCGATAGGGCTGAAGATATGAAAGCTCGCGGGAGGTTTTACGAAGTGGAGATTATTTCTGTTCCATGGGGTTGAAATAGTTCTTTCAATAATGCACTTTAAATAGGAGAATAGTTATAGTCTTGTTTACTTACATTCCCTGGGTTTTAATTTGTATCAGAATTATTTTTCATTCCTTTTCTCTTTTTCTATCTCACTATACATTATAAATGTACATAAATACTGTATTAATATAAATGTAACGTATTTTAAGTGCACTACATTTGCTTTTATATAATCATAAATATTTTGCATGTTTTTATATTTATTTTATTTAGATGCTTCAACTGTACAAATAACTCTTGGCAGCTCCTACATTCTTCAATCTACCAGAGAAATCATACTTAATAATATGTTTAATATCATTGCGAAATTATTGGTTCTACCCATTGCCCCAAGAAAAGATTATCCAAAAGTAAATTCGCAATCAAAGCGTAGTTTGGACAGCATTGGCGGGGGACACCTAATCAAGAAAAATTTATATAATTAACCAATTTCAGCTATCATCGTTTCTAAATATCAGTCGAAATGTATAAAATATCTAAGACAATAAAGCCAATTATGTAAACTGCATAAATATAAAAAAAGCGGAATCCTAACCAAACATTTATATCCTAGGACTATCTTGGTTTTACCATTTTTTGTTGCAGCTAAATTGAAATGCTCTTAATTTGCCAAATTTGATTTTCTTAAGGGGTGTAAGTTAAAAAATCAAAAGCAAAATTTAAAATATAAGACATGTCCAGTAAATTCTTTCAAAAATAATATATCAACATCATTTCATCTGTTTTCGAAAGCCTTCCTGGAGAATATTGACGGAAAAGTTATCCTAAGGTAATTGTTCTTGATCATAATTTTAAAATGTATTGATTAAATAGTCTCAACTTGATTGCCTCAGAGTACCTTACGTCGTCAAGGAGCAATCAGTAAAGAATCAGCGCGATTTGAACAATCCCAGCGAGCTTTGGGGACTCGCAGGCAACAGCAATAACGATCATCGCACAATGCACCAGAGTCTGGTGCGAAAGGATTCATTGTATAACAGGAATGGATGGAAGAGCAAACCCAAACGAAACTTTGATGAAATCGATAAGGCCTCCGTCAGCTTTGGCATACTCAATCCTCTAGTATAGTTTTAAATATGTCAGATTCGCAGCAAATTCGCTTTGTGTCAGGGGAAAATTGATACATAAATAAAGATTAAATACATTATATATTGTAAATGTATATATATACATGTGCATATAGACGCGATATTAATAAAAACAATTACAATTGTTAATAACATGTTTATTTATTCTTCTTTAATGTTGAGTTTTGTGAAAGGTCATACCAGATCTAAATGCAGCGCTTTTATTTTGTTTTTCTTTCTTTCTGTTTTGTTTTGTTTTGTTTTCAAGGGACTATTTAAATACAAATTACATTTGATAATTATATTTAAAACAGTAATTCAATAATATATTCTTCACTTTATTTGTTTGAATTACGGCGATAGGGATAACCTATAACAATTCATATTGACGAAGATGCATCCTCTGAATTATGTCCCTACAATCATTAAAAACTCGCTTTATGTTCTCAGTGTCAACGGCGCATGTAAAATGTGGGTAACAATAGTGTTTACCGTCTCCACTGGCTGTCGATATACGCTGTGCAAATAGATCGAGATATATGTTGCCGAAATATATAAATTTAAATGGTATTGCAGGGCCGGCTTACCAGAAACTCGTCCCGTATAAAATATTTTGCTCTTATTACTTCTGGGTCATCATTAGATTCCATTATTGCGTCACCTAGTTGAAAAGTAATTCAAAATTTTCAAAATGAATTCAAATATAAAGCAAAACTTTCGATTCAGATTCAGCTTTCTGTTATAGCCACTTACTTGGCGTTTGATATTTGTTAAACTCGGAAAAATATTCCGACAATTTACTTTTTCCAGCCTTAATTTTCTCTGCTAACAAATCTTGCTTATTTAGAAAAAGTATAATAGAAATTGTGCGTAGCCATCTAACAGAAAAGAAAGAAAACGTTATTATATAGAACGAATCTTTTATAGTGAATTCAGTTTGATACCTGTTATTCCAAATACTCTTAAATAAGTCTAAGGATTCACGAAGCCGATTTTGAGTGGGATCCTCACGCAAAACCATATTATAACTTGAGCATGCAGTTACAAAGATTATAGCAGTAACATCATTGAAACACTGAATCCACTTCCTACGCTCGTCGCGCTGTCCTCCCACATCGAACATACTAAATTACGAGAAAGATACAAATTAGATCAAAACAAAATACATTGACAAAAATTTATTGCCCAAGATTAACTCACTGAAAATTAACTTTGTCCACCTGAAATCTTGTTTCAAATATTCCAGAAGTCAACACACGGCACCGAAGAATATCTTGTTCATTGGGGGTATAATTTGGATTCTTAATTGTGCTAACTCGGTCCAAAAAGCTGCGTTGCGAAAAGAAAAGAATCGTTAATATATTTAGCAAAAAAGCACAAAATAAAAACGTGTTAAATTGAAATGGATACGAAATTCTAGCTGTAGCAAATTATCGAAGGACTTAGGATTTAATACTAAATAAATTCAACTAGCTTAATATGGTCGTCACACACGAATAGTCTTCCATCATCAGTCCATTACAGCATTCCGATTTTGACTGGAGGTGCTTTCGAATTTCCTTTGAAGTTTCTGCTGATTACTTAACGATTAGAATATGGCAAAAGCATTAGAATTTAACTTCAACAATCTCTCCTTCTTTCTGTCTACAAAGCTCAAGCAATTAGTGTTCTGAACAAGCTTTCAACATACAAATTTACTGGCTCTTTTTATTATTTTGTTTAATTCCAGAATTTTGGAACCTTGGTCCATTGTACTAAAATGTTTAAATTCATCAGTTTACCCAAAAAATTCCACACATTGCACAACAATAATAAGAAGTCAATTAATTTAACACCAAAGCACATCAATTAGTCTCGAGATTTGCATGTTTATTACTTACTATTTTGCGCAGTCAATTAATTGATATTCATTTGACCTCTCATAGGTTTGAAGGACCCCTTTGTCTTTCCACAATTCTTCTGTGTGTTCATAAAATTCAGGAGGATAGTTAAAATCAGGACCTAGAATTAAAAAGAATATATTAGAAAAATGATCACAAAATAATACTCCTAATATTATTATATGCATGCTCGTGAAAATCTACTTTAATAAAGTATAAATTTTAATTTTCGTATATCTTACTAGAGGCATAATCCTGAATATATTCCACCCTGGGTTCATTTTCTTTCTTTTCTAAAGCTACAGGTGGATTTAATGTGCTCATGGCTCCAGTAATAGTCTGAAAAATAATCAAAAATATTTATATATACATACACATATGAATTATAACTGTATTAAGCCAGTTCAAATAGTTATGGATACGTTTTCATTTCGATCTGGTAAATTTACACGCTGATTTCAAGAGCGAAATACAATTTACTAGCTTGAAACCTTTTGAAGAATTCTTAAAGCCAATTATAAGAAGCTACGGGTACTCTCAATTCTGATACAAATGAGTTTAGATCTACTCATCGATTCTTCAGTCAGTCTCCTATTCTGGGTCAATATTTGATATTAAGGAAATGTTCAAGATAAATTTCCCACTTCCTTGTCATCGACAAGCGTTTTAAACTAACTGAAAGAACCAGAATGTGGAATAAGAACCAAGGCATAGAGCTACCGCGAAGGAAGGAACCACAAAGCGAAAAACTAAGCAAATAAACTGGCATAATAGCAGAGCAGGAGCAACAGATGAGAACAGAACCAAAAAGAATAAAAACTACTAAGAACTGTCAGATTAACAGCCGCCACCAGCACGAAAGTGAACTGAGAGATTCAATCTACAACTACTTATATTGATAGTCTACTAGGGATATATTATAGAAAAGAGTATGCGAATCGTTTGGATCATTCTTAGTATGCTAATATGATAAACGAATGATATTCAAATACCATTGCATTTTGTTTGTAAATAAACTAAAAATTATGAATAATGATTCATTCACATCTACTTTAATGAAAAATAAAGTGAAATACTTACATAATATTAAGATTTCGGCTACATTTTTGCTTGAAAATTGTTATAATCATTTTCATTTTGAAAACAAATATTAGCTTATTCATTGTTATCAGGACAATGATCCTAATCACATTTTTTCAAAGTGTTAAATCATCAGCTTGCGTTGAAACCATTAATATTTTAAATTCGTCTGTCCGGAGACCAGACTTTAAATCCGTTCATAGCCTCTGGTTAGAGTTAAAGTGGGGCTTAAAAACAAAATAAAAATTTCTAATGAAATATTTCAAAGCATAAAACAAAAAAGGCGTTATGTTTAAATAAACGAATATAGACTCCATAAAACCGAAACTTTTCTAAGAATAATAAAATTCCATTCCTTTCATATAATTCAATAATCTAAATTCTAGTCTCAAAAATATAGGAAATCTTAATAAGGATTATTGATTATTGAAAATAAACATTTTAAATTGGTCTCAGCTTAATATGCGTTTACATATAAAATTCGCAAAACTTTTTTTTCCAAGTAGCAATTACATATCTTTTAATGTTTAACCAAGTAACCCCTCGTAGAACTTTAAACTGTTTAATCTATATTTTTCAATCTATTGTTGAAGCTAACCAGATCGAATAAAAACATTTTAATGAATCCTTTATGAGCTTTTATAAATACAAAATGAGGAATCTGCAAAGAGAGTAAGTGCACTTACCAATATAGCATCACGAATATTTTTTTTAATATCATCAATTTTCTGTTTTTTCTCCTGTTCAGAAAATCCATCGACGTGCAATATCCGCATTTGTTTGACTATAGTTGATTTACCAGACTCGCCCGCGCCCAGTAAAAGCAACCTGTGTGTCGCTCTATAAAGCTGTTTATCTTTTTGCAATTGCCTTGATATGGCATCGCTTCTCCGCTTTTGACTCTTCGAATCCTCCGAGTTCACATCAGACTGTTTTGAAGTGGGAGAGCCAAAGCAACCCATAGCAGTCCACGGAGTCCACCAACACGTCGCTCGATTTTCTTGGTTGGCGTCGGGGGACTCTGCACCCCTAGTACTTTCTCCGTTCTGCTCCAGTATAACAGAGTCTTCGTATTGTGTACGTAATGTTTTCTCGCCTTCAATTCGTTCGGCTCCAAAGACTGCGTCTAAGTTCTCGCAATGAGATTGCTTAAATCTTAACTGTATTAATGTATTAAAAAACATATATAGATACTTAATATGAGAGAAAAGCAAGGACAACAGAAACTAGTCTTAAAAAAACCACTCCCGCTTATTTGCTAAATTTCCATTTTTAACACCGACATAATTTTAATATATATTGTACTTTATATTTATTTATATATTTATAAGTTCAACTTTGATTTTAAATTAGTATTTCATTTTGATATTTAATAATAATCCAATTCTTTACAGTTAAAAGAAAATATCTGATATCAAAACTATATTCATAAAAGTTTTTTGTTTTGGTTTAAACTTCTAAATCAACCCATATCCGAATGTGGCTGCCGTATATAGATTTAAACACCAATACTCATACATTTGCATATATCTATGTAAATGTCCAGTTATCTGGACGATGCTAAGCACAAGTTTCGGGTACTGTGTAACAGGTGAAGAGTGGAATTGTTTTGCGCATTCACATC
>JABVZX010000001.1:17662241-17682693 GCA_020883565.1 Drosophila pachea
GATTTTTCCAACTATAAGTGTATTTGTATAAACATATAAACATGCATATATTGTTCAACATATTCTAATATATATTTTCCGTACAACAAATATACGTATATTATATTTATTTCGTGTGTACACACGTGCATACTCAAATACATATCTACATATAAATAGGCATATATGTATGTATATGCGAACTGAAATATGTAGATAAGTACATATGTACATATCTATATAAATAAATGTCTACACGTGTCGGATTTTTGTTCAATGAAAATTCTGCCAAAGTTTGATCGAAGGATTTCTGGCTATTTTATTTTGTTTGATCTACGCGTTAAAAGTATGTCTCTGTGTGTGAAATTATTGTAAGCCTTGTAATTGCTAATAACAAATATGACTGCAATATTCGAAAAGATTGAGTCTGAACATTAAAAACCAACAAGAAATGAAAACAAGAAGCTTTAAAATTTGTTATGTCGCATATAACCTATATACACTGTACTTGGCATAACGGTTTTCGAAAATTTATGTATCTGACAATACCCGACTAAGAGACACCCGGTATAAAACCAAATTCGTCACAGAAATTTGTTTCTTTTTTTGACCTCCAGCTAGGTACCTATACGAAAATACATTCTTAAATAATTATTGCGCTAATTTTTGGTTCCGTCTGTTATTTTTAGGCCTTGTACATATGTATATTTTTATCAATACAGTACAAAGCGTAACGTCTTGCCATATTGCAATTATTTAAAGGGTATAGAAAGCTTTCTATATACATATTTTATTTTTCAATTTATCCTCAATTAACTATCGTCGACTTCATTTAATGGGGACAAATCGATGCAGCGACGTTCTAAATATACGATTTCTAGGTCTCAGTATTTGACACACACATGCGCCATCTCAAAATAGTGAAATTGTCTTCTTCGCTCGTTCATATTTTATGTTTGCATAATTATATATTTATATTATAAACGAACTAAACGAATTGAGGTACTTTGAAAGTTTTCGGTATAAAAATATTTAGTGTATCGGCGATTGGCGAAAGGAATATAAACTGAAGAATATTAAGTTGATCATTGGCATATTAATTTAATTTCGAAATAAAAGAGTAGAATACTTGATTAGGTATACAGCAAAAAAAAAATATTTAACTTCTATACAGCCAGCTTTCGTAGTAACTCTAATTCGAATTTTGCTTATCGATAACAGTGTAATGTCAGAACAAGTGACCAAGTGAGAGATTGATAATCCGCATAAGACCAATAAGTTTCTTATACGGCTATGTGAAAAGGAAACTTTTCATTACATAACTGTACAATTTTGAACTTTTTTTTTGCTAATGATCGTGGTATTCTTAAGATTAGAGGTAGACCAATAGTAATATAATGTAGAGTTTAAGAATTTTGACACATAACTTGTCATTATATTTACTAATTTCTCAAAATGTAAATATATAGTTAGCTTTTAGGTAGCAGACAAATTGCGCATAGAACCAATAATGAGTTTCCCAATGAAACTCAGATGAGGTTTACATTCAGCGAAAAAATATATAAACAACTCTGAAATTTGTTATTGACGTGTCTCTTAGGACCAATACATTAGTTATCGATAAGTGAATAGAAAAACTAGCAGCCCTGTATTCGAAATTGTCATGTCATAGTCGCAAATACGCCGGAAAATGTATTAAAGAACGGCCTAAAACTTTAATCTTGTAAAAGTATACATATATAATTAGAACAAGGAAATCGCGATGGCCACATAATACATATATATTGGCAGTAGTAAAATTAAGAAGTACTTAAAACGTGCTCTGGAATAATTGTAAATAAATGTATATATGTACACTAATACTATTGTATTAGTTGGATAAAAGTGACACGTGTGTGAATCTCATAAGTCGACGCTACGAAGTACATAACTAAAATTCTCTGGTAATGAAAGAAAAAACCTATAATTTGTAGTTTTTCTAGTTGTGAATATAGTATGTGTGCTTGCAGCCATACTTATGTTTGAGAATATGTAGCCCATACCTATAAACACACGTGTCTCCCCTGAACCATGTACATGTGTGCAATGATATGTAAATACGAACAAATTACAGTATAGGAACATGCATAGGTATTAATGTGGATTAGATACCCATGCCTCAACACTATTTAACAGTCTATCTACAGTCTATTTGATAATGTCGCTAATATTTATGCTAATTTACGTTTATTTATCATCTACTCTATCTTCAGTATCAGTAATATATATATACTATGCTAGACTATTTTCAATAATTCTTCCAAGATTTCCATATAACAGTTACACATATGTATTTTGTGATGGATATAAAAATCTACAGGCAATTAGCTTGCCAGGTAGCGCTTACATGTAGATACATATGTATGCGACGTATACATATAGTTGTAGATATGAATATTATTGAGAATACCGATCAGGCCATCTGTGTTGGTGCATAAATAAAAAGGAAGAGCGCCTATCTACGGCACGTCGTAGATTAGGCACCTTAGTAAACATATGGATTTTAAATGTATTTTGTATAGGCATACGTGTTTCTCTTTCTCTCTCCCTCACTCTCTGAACAACAGTCCATCTAATATAAAAATGCGGTTTAGTATCGTACATTTTCGAATGTATTGCTTAAACATAAAAAACAACCAAACGAGTTTCCTAATTATTAAGTTTAGTTAAGATGAAAGATTTTCATAACAGTGAGTCGTCATTAATTTTTATATTTAGAAATAATTGGTACGAGTAATATTATTATGCACAGTTTAATGACCTTTCTGGTAATTTTAAAAAGTCGTTAACCTCTTAATCAGGCAAAGTAACAGTTCTAGCCTCGATTATTGAATTAGAATATGCGAAAAGTTTATCAAATTGTAAGATAACGTTAGGTTTTCGTTTCAGCTATCAGAAAACTCTACTCCCCTGTTAAATATTTACAATAAGAAAAGATAAACACTAAAATCTTTGCGTACTTGAAATTTTCTACTCTAAACTTTATTCATATTTTTAGCTTTAACGGTGTATACAAAATTTTGGTTGCTATAAACAATGCAGTTATTCATGCATAATTGCACAATTGTTGCAGAAAGTGCGCAGTTAGCGGTATTCAGGCGGCCGTGCGTGTCTGTGTGTGTGCGTGATTGTGATTATATAGAAGAAAGTTGAAATTTATTAGTGCATAATGGGGCAAGATACCTGTCGGAATTCGTAGATTTTCTATAAGTTTAACAATTAACATTTCATTGCATTCTAGTTAACGTCAAAAATAGGTTTAAAATTCAAAATATTTCTCTACATTTTCAGTTATTTGTGCGCGAAGGATAACAATTCAAAATGGAAGACGGTCACTCGAAAACCGTCGAACAAACCCTGAATTTCTTCGGTACAGACCCAGAACGCGGGCTAACCACTGAGCAGATCAAGGCAAACCAGAAAAAATATGGACCCAATGGTAAGCATTATTCCAAAAGTATTCTATATTCTGTTTGAAGCCTATTTTAAATTAATTCTTCCTATTTATTTCCCCGACTTTCATTACAGAATTGCCGACAGAGGAAGGTATGTATAAATATTTCCCAACAGTTTCCAAACTTCAAAATAAATATCTCATATACTTATCACATTTTTGTTGACTTTTGTAGGAAAGAGTATTTGGCAACTAGTTTTAGAGCAGTTTGACGATCTTCTGGTGAAGATTCTGCTTCTGGCAGCCATTATATCATTTGTAAGTGTTACTCATAAATAATAATTTTTTTTTATCCTATACTAGATACTACGATTAGAGGGAAATATTTCACATAGACCCTACTGATTGTAGTCCCTAGTTGCAATAGATATGAGTGATCGAAAGAGATTGCTTTTAACTGTCTAAGTTTCATCGAAAATTATAAACCAATTACGTTTTATCTTTTCATTAAAGGTATTAGCGCTGTTTGAAGAACACGAAGACACGTTCACTGCATTTGTAGAACCTTTAGTAATTTTACTTATTCTAATAGCGAATGCTGTGGTTGGTGTGTGGCAGGAAAGAAATGCCGAATCAGCAATTGAAGCCCTGAAAGAATACGAGCCCGAAATGGGTAAAGTTGTTCGACAAGACAAGTCTGGTATTCAGAAAGTCAGAGCGAAAGAAATTGTTCCTGGTGACTTGGTTGAGGTGTCTGTCGGTGACAAGATTCCCGCTGACATTCGTATCACTCACATTTATTCGACAACCCTGAGAATTGATCAATCTATCCTAACTGGTGAATCGGTTTCGGTTATTAAGCACACCGATGCAATTCCAGATCCGCGTGCTGTCAATCAGGACAAAAAGAACATCTTGTTCTCGGGCACAAATGTTGCTGCTGGTAAAGCACGTGGCGTTGTCATTGGCACTGGCCTGAGCACTGCTATTGGTAAGATCCGTACTGAGATGTCCGAAACTGAAGAAATCAAAACACCATTGCAACAGAAATTGGATGAGTTCGGTGAACAATTGTCGAAGGTTATCTCGATCATTTGTGTTGCTGTTTGGGCCATCAATATTGGTCACTTCAACGATCCGGCTCATGGCGGTTCCTGGATTAAGGGCGCTATCTACTATTTCAAGATCGCTGTCGCATTAGCTGTCGCCGCTATTCCCGAGGGTCTTCCAGCTGTCATCACAACTTGCTTGGCTCTGGGCACACGTCGCATGGCCAAGAAGAACGCTATTGTCCGATCTCTTCCATCTGTTGAGACTCTGGGCTGCACATCGGTCATTTGCTCTGATAAGACCGGAACACTAACCACAAATCAGATGTCTGTCTCCCGCATGTTCATTTTCGAAAAAGTAGAAGGCAATGACAGCAGCTTCCTTGAATTTGAACTGACTGGCTCGACATACGAGCCAATTGGTGAACTCTTCCTCGGCGGCCAGAGAGTTAAGGCCAGCGACTATGATGCTTTGCAAGAGCTATCCACCATCTGTATTATGTGCAATGATTCCGCTATTGATTACAATGAGTTCAAGCAGGCATTCGAAAAGGTCGGTGAGGCAACAGAGACTGCACTTATTGTGTTGGCCGAGAAATTGAACGCATTCAATGTTAACAAATCTGGATTGGATCGCCGATCGGCTGCTATTGCTTGCCGCGGTGAGATTGAGACTAAGTGGAAGAAGGAATTCACTCTGGAATTCTCTCGTGATCGTAAATCCATGTCTTCGTACTGCACACCACTTAAGGCGTCGCGCCTGGGCACTGGCCCCAAACTGTTTGTCAAGGGTGCTCCGGAAGGTGTGTTGGAGCGCTGCTCTCATGCCCGTGTTGGCACAAGCAAAGTACCCCTGACTTCTGCCCTTAAGACTAAGATCTTGAATCTGACTGGACAGTATGGTACTGGACGTGATACTCTGCGTTGCCTGGCTCTGGCTGTTGCCGATAGTCCTATGCGCCCAGAGGAAATGGATTTGGGCGATTCTACCAAGTTCTATCAGTATGAAGTGAATCTAACCTTTGTCGGTGTCGTTGGCATGTTGGATCCGCCACGTAAGGAAGTTTTTGATGCTATTGTCCGCTGCCGCGCAGCCGGTATTCGCGTTATTGTTATCACTGGTGATAACAAGGCTACAGCTGAAGCTATTTGCCGTCGTATTGGCGTATTCACTGAAGATGAGGACACCACTGGCAAATCGTATTCTGGACGTGAATTCGACGATCTATCACCTGCCGAACAGAAGGCTGCCGTTGCCAGGTCTCGCCTATTCTCTCGCGTGGAGCCGCAGCACAAGTCCAAGATTGTTGAGTTCTTGCAAGGCATGAACGAGATCTCTGCTATGACAGGTGATGGTGTCAACGATGCGCCTGCTCTTAAGAAAGCCGAAATTGGTATTGCTATGGGCTCTGGTACTGCTGTCGCCAAATCTGCCGCTGAAATGGTCCTGGCTGATGATAACTTCTCATCCATTGTGTCTGCTGTTGAAGAAGGTCGCGCTATTTATAACAACATGAAACAGTTCATCCGTTATCTTATTTCGTCCAACATCGGTGAAGTTGTTTCTATTTTCCTAACGGCTGCTCTTGGTTTGCCCGAAGCTTTGATTCCAGTGCAGCTTCTGTGGGTCAATCTGGTATGTTTCATGGAACCCTTTGGCTGTGTCGCATAATATTAATTCTGGTTATTTTCTATAGGTAACTGATGGTCTACCAGCTACTGCTCTTGGCTTTAACCCACCCGATCTGGATATCATGGAGAAACCACCACGCAAAGCTGATGAAGGTCTTATTTCCGGATGGTTGTTCTTCCGGTAGGAAATTCTTTTCGAACATTCTGAATATGCGAAGCAACAGTTTTTCCCATATTAATTGAATTACAAGTACACTATGGATGTATTTAAACTTGGAAAAGAAGGCTCGACCCTCTATTGTGACCATAATTTTCTAATCAATATTCGTTTATATAATTAACAGTTACATGGCCATTGGTTTCTATGTGGGCGCCGCAACTGTTGGTGCTGCCGCCTGGTGGTTCATCTTCTCTGCCGAGGGTCCAAACCTAACATACTGGCAACTGACTCACCATCTTTCCTGCCTGGGTGGTGGCGACGAATTCAAGGGTGTCGATTGCAAAATTTTCAGCGATCCTCATGCGATGACCATGGCCTTGTCTGTGCTGGTGACCATTGAAATGTTGAACGCTATGAACAGGTGAGTGCACGTTTACCTTTATTTTCGGATGCTGCAAGTTATATAATATTCTCTATCTCTATTCTCTTCTTCAGCTTATCCGAGAATCAGTCTCTGATCACAATGCCGCCATGGTGCAACTTGTGGTTGATTGGCTCAATGGCACTGTCTTTCACTCTTCACTTTGTCATTCTATACGTTGAAGTCCTCTCTGTAAGTTCGATAAAGATAATGAAAAAAAGATATGGGAAAAGAAGATCTAAAGTAATAGATATAACTCTAAATGTATAATTGTATTTTCTTGTCTTTTTTAGACCGTTTTCCAAGTAACACCGTTGTCTGCGGAGGAATGGATAACTGTGATGAAATTCTCAATTCCTGTAGTTTTATTAGATGAAACATTGAAGTTTGTTGCTAGAAAAATTGCAGATGGTGAGAGTCCTATATATAAGATGCATGGGATTGTGTTAATGTGGGCTGTCTTCTTTGGCCTGCTGTACGCTATGATGCTTTAAGAATATATAAATATATATAATCATTAAGCCCAACATCATTATTCTAATTCCTAGCATAAACTGTTACTAAATATAAATAGAGAGAAATACCTAAAGTAACGACTTTAACCAAACACCACATAGACTTATTTCCGAATACTAAAAACAAAGCAAAAAACAAAAACAAATTCACGCGTGATATTTTGATAAGAGAAATTTACTCGTTAATGTACACAAGAAACACCGTGAAAAGGTCAATAGATTAATTTATAACTATTATTTAAAACGTACGCCTCAAATTTTGGTTGGAAAATACGTTTTACCTTAGGCATTGCGCTGATTTTGTACATATAATGAAAAACTGATTGCAGTGTAGAGCATTGAAAATATAATAAGGTTTCACCAATTATTTTCTCCTTATTTTATTTTTTAACATTTTTCGAAAATATTCAATTCAATCATCAACTTGTGTGTATTATGTGCAAAACAAACACTTATTTTCATTTTGTAATTCTTAATATTTTCTATAAAAGCGTGTGGAAATACGTAAATTTATGTAAATATTTTATGAATGAGGAGATATTAAAATAAAAACCAAGCAAAAAAAAAATAATAATAAACAAATAAATAAAAAGATTGAATAGGTAAAGAGCGAAGAATTGGCTTTCCCGGATTTTGGAGTCGACGATATAAATTTTTATATTGAATATTCGTTTACATACATTAAGTAGGCCTCGGTTAAAAAGTTCAAATTATAATTGGTTCATGCATTCCATAGAATATAGAGAGGCATGAAATAACTATTTTTTCGAGTTCACAGTTTATAGTTAACTGTCGATTTGAACCCAAATGTTCAGAGTATACTACAATGCTAGGCTAGCATCCGTTCCAATCAGCTTCAGTCATATATTTTCTATTTGGATTCCCAAGTATACAATCCAAACATTATAGAATTTTATAAAAACAAAAACCAACGTATTTTGTGTTGAGCTTAGGTTAACAAATTACAACAAAAAGTAACAAATTATTTTCTAGGTTTTGCTCAGAGGAGAGAGAATTTTTTTAGCTCATTTCAAATTTATATGTACCATCTCGTTATAAATTAAAAACGCTGTGAAATAAACATAAACTTCAAAAAAAAAAATTACAAAAAAAAAATAATAAAACATACTAGCATTCCTGTGCAAAACTAAAAACGCGCCGGAGAACCCATTGAGTTGTACAGTGGCTGGCGCCCCTCGCTCCTACATTGTGTTTTGCTTTTGAATGCTCGCTCGCATTTTTTGCATTTGCTGTGTTTTTGCTCTTGGCGATATCATCGATACTCTGATGAGAAAAAGAAAACAATTTATAAAATATCTTTATCTTATTCTTTATACAGTAAATCCCCGATTTCATTAATTGGATGACACCCGCCCCATTAATTTTTACATAAACTAAGTCCATCCCTGCTATAGAAAGTATGTGAAGTTGTTAAATCTTGATAAAACTCTAGTGTGCCAAATTTATGAATGAATTTCGACAGATCAGATTGCTGTACATTATGGTCTACTTCATTTTGAGCAAAACAAATGAATTCATATTTAAAATTCAGCATGTAAGATATCCATAAAAAACGAAATATAAACACTGAAATCCGAATTGTGGTCTACTGTTTTGAACTTCCCTTCCCTACGTCCCATCCCCACCCACTCAACCGAAGCCATCAATCCAAACGAGGCAGTTAAGTACTATCTGCTTCGCCGAGCCGTTGCCGATGTCCTGCTGATGCGACCCTGGTTATCGTTTTTTTTTTCTTCCTATTTCTATTGTATACATATTTGGTAACTGTATTTGCGTATTATTGTTTTATGTATGTGTAGTTCCTGATGTGGTCGTTGATAAATGGTAAAGGTCATTGGAACAAACTGGAGGAAGACGAAATCCTCAAGGATGTCGAATTTGTAAACCTTTATCACAATTGAATTTTTTGCTCAGACAGCCCTGTTAACTGATATTGCAAATTGTATCCAACATGAATAAAATTATTTATTTGATTTAGAAAGTAAAGGAACAATCTTTACTATTTATCCTCTTTTCTATTGGGGTGCACTGGAATGCTCCCCGTTGAATTGCAAATTTTATATTTTTTATGTATTAAATATGACATATGTACATATGTCGATATATAGTTAGCTTTGTGTTGAGCAGCACTGACAGGTAAGGCAACGTCAACGTTGCGACTCGTTGTATCTCCCGATCGAACAGCCGAATGACATCATGCGACGAGGACCACAAGTGTTATACAACATGTCATATGCATTATATTATATGGCATAAGGTCTGCGATATAATAAGACAGCTGTATTCATATACGTTGCGTATAACAGCTTATACACAATTCCGGTTTGTATGCAACGCTTCACATTTGATTTACAAACCACTTAAGTCAAGTTTCAAACCGTGCCATTCCTTTTTAATGTTCCCCTCTAAAATAAAAATAGCATTGATCAGCAATAAATGATTTTTTCTTTTGCGTCTTCCTTTTTATTCGACATTCGCAAAGACGTACGAATCGTTGACACCTGTCGTCAATTTCCAAGCATTCTCATTGCCAATTATATTGCTTAGACTTAGTAAATCAAATTTGGTATATAGAATTTTAACACTCATCATATTTTGTAAGCCATCTCTCGGATTTTGGTTGATATCAAGCATTAAATTAATCAATTCTGGGTAGAAATTGGGGAAATTTGGGGGTTGATAGAAGATTAAGTGCCGTATTCCCTTGATACGAGTTCGTCTAAAGAAATGCCCTCGTTCCGAATAAAGCAAGAACGGAGCGCCGCTGTGGAAGAATATATCCCTTGCACGCGATATTTTCTCTTTTTTTGTATATTCACTTATTTGCACAAAATTAATCATTTCATTCTTGAAATAATTTCGCAGCCTCACATAATCGAAATAGCTCGGTACGTACAACAGACAGTGTGAATTTCCGGATTTCGTGAATTGGGGCAGAATATGCCGAACGAAATATTGAAAGCGATCTTCAAGAGACGACTCAACGTTGACGCAGTCGATGCGCTGAAAGACCTGTTTGATTGGTGTCAGAACATTGCTTATATAACCACTATCGATCTGATTAATGACGCGAACTTTTCCCTGAAAGTTTTGGCATTTATTGTTTATGACTCCACGGAATTCCGGTAGTTCGTGCGAAGCAAATAAAAGTGTTTGCCTGTAGAATCGAGATGTCGCATTTAGACAATACGAACGCAGCCGCTGACAATTAGTTTCTGGTAACTTTTGGGGCTGAAGATGTAGGTGATCCAGTACAAAAAGCAAATTCTCCCAATTCTGAGCTACAAAAAGCTCCGCCTGATCAACAATCAGCAGTTCGATAGAGTTCAGGAAATCAAAGTCTCGTTCCTTATCGTTGATTATCATCCGCAATGCCAATGGAGAAGCAACCAGAATATCCGAAGCGCTCAAGTCTGAATACAAGGACATCGATTTCTTAGTTAAACGAAGGCCAATTCTAAAGTTATCATCGGTATTCCCATTGAATATTTGCTCATAGTCGGGCGGCTTGGGATTGGTCTTTGGAAAGTAGACAGTATTACCAGAAAAATCACTTACAAATCGCTCATACTTCGTAATCGGATAGCCCGTTTTAGGATCTGAAAACAATGTAAATATTTACATACGATTTATAATAGAAATCTAAATTTATACTCACCTTTACGATTCTCGAACAATAACTTTGCTATTATCTGTATTGTCTTTAAAGCCGAATCACGAAAAGGTAGTATAATAAGCGCTTTCATTCGAGTAAGGCCCTGATCGCGCACGCTATCCGGTAATGATAGTTCGCTGGCCAGTTGTTTTGGCTGTTTGACGAGTTCATTAATTTTTTCATTATTTCGCAATATCAATGCTCGGCTTTTCAATATATGATTTAGCGTGTGCATGCAGTATACGTAACGGATTTCTTCAGCATTCTCCTGAGAACGCTGAGGATAATATATGTCCAAGTAGCTACAAGCCAGGTGTAGAAGTTCCGTTTGCAGCATTGTCAAAGGATAGGAAACATTCGCTAGAAGCGTCGATTGGACTTTTAGCATCTGAAGATCCGATGTATTCGTAACTGGCGTAGGCTGTTTGAAGCTGTAATCTGAGCTGAACTGCGATTTTAAGATCGGCTTTTCGACTTTGAAGTTGCCGATGGTAGACCATTTACACTTTAACTCATTTGTTTCCTTTGCTAGTATTGCGGAGACATCATCTGGTGATAATTCAAAATCAAATCGATTCTTGAACACATTAACTTGTACACCATTTGAGACCTCTCTTGGTATTTCATCCTCCTGTTCCGTTATTGTTGCTTTGCGTAAGACACATTTTGGCGGTGGCTTGGAAACTATTGAAACTGAGAGGGAAAGTTAAGAAATTGTCATCCCACATCACTAAAGGACCTCTTACCTGCCTTTGTGGAGCTGTATTCACTTACGAGTTGTTCGTAAAATTGAGTTTCATCATTTATTTCTGGTAACAGATCGGCAGTTAGTTTTGATCCATCGTCAATTGTGCTCTTAAATTGACTTTCAGTTCTGTGCTGTTTTTCCATTTGTCTGCTTCTTTGTATAAAAGCAAAATTGTTTGCAGGTTTTTTGATCTTCCGTAAACCATTTTGATTGAGATTTCTTTTAACATGTTTACGATTCTCTTTCATTTTGTTGAACGTGCTTCGAAAACTTCAATTTATAAACAGCGTGGAGAACAACTTGTTAACCCGATTGAATTACGATTAATAAGAGCATGCACAATATCGACTGCCACCACGCAACCAAATCGATTTAAAGTGTTCTTACCGAACGCATTCGATTTTAGAATTCACAAAGTATTGATAAATCGATGTCATCGCATTGCTTTTCTGCTACAAAGCTATTTTGCTAATTTATTAACATCTTTTTTAAATACTGAAATAAATATTACTTTAGTAATATTTTTCTCAACAGTAGCCATGATTAAAGAATTCAAGTTTCTTAAAAACTTTATTTGTTAAAAACATTAAAAAAGATATTCTTACATTCCCATAAATGGAGTAATGCGCCAACTCTCATTTATGAGCCATAAACAATTATGCAAACAACTTTTTTATTACGTTCTCCAATTTTACAGTGTCAACTGCGAATTTCCTGATGCCCTCAGATAATTTATCTGTGGCCATAGCATCTTCATTAAGCATCCATCTGAATTGACTCTCATTTATCGAAATCTTCTTTATATCTTGTTCCTTAGCGTTGGCTACAGATAAAGCTGTTTGCAGCACAACATTATCGTTTTCCAGTTCTTTAAGCAAGCTGGGGCTAATCGTCAGCAAGTCACAACCAGCCAATGCTTTTATCTCACCAATATTTCTAAAAGATGCTCCCATTACCAAGGTTTCATAGTTATACTTTTTGTAGTAATTGTAGATACGCGTGACTGAGATAACACCAGGGTCTTCTTGAGGCTCGAATTTCTTCGTATCTGTGTTAGCCACATACCAGTCCAAAATACGGCCTACAAACGGGGAGATAAGTGTAACACCAGCTTCAGCACAAGCCACTGCCTGAGCAAAAGAGAACAGCAGTGTAAGATTACAATGAACTCCGTGCTCTTTTTCCAAAATTTCGGCTGCTTTAATGCCTTCCCATGTGGACGCTAGCTTTATCAGAATGCGTTCCTTTTCGATTCCAAACGTAGCGTACAAATCAATTAATTTTAATGCCTTTTCCACGCTTTTCTTAGTATCAAATGAGAGACGTGCATCTATTTCAGTGGAAACTCTGCCAGGTACAACTTTTAAAATTTCGCATCCGAACAATACGCACAAATAATCCATGGCTTCCGCTATTTTATCGTCCAATGATCTATATTATCAAAAATAGGGAATAATAGCATAATTAAAACAATAATAACACTTTTCACTTCTTACCCTTCTTTAGTTTTGCCATAGTCGACGGCATTTTGAACTATATACTGATAACGGTCCATAGTGGACGCCGATAAAATAAGTGATGGGTTAGTTGTGGCATCAGTAGGCTTATAGATGTTAATAGCTAAAAATTAAAAAAATATTTGTCGTCCAGGCCGGCATGTAAACAAAATTATAAACAAACTAAGATGGAAACTAAGAAAATACGCCTCAGAAGCATGTTTATAAACTTCTCGATATTGAAAGTTTAGAACAATTTTAAGTTTTACATAGTTTTTACACTTTCAATATTAAGCTATTAAATAAAATTAAGTTTATAAATATATATCGTTTATATGATACAATCATTTGCCTTTAGATGTTGAGTTATAAATATTACAATCAAACGATTAGGTGGTAAGTTATATATGAAAAGAATTGAAAGTAGGGTCAAACAAATGTCATATTCACTTTTATTTGAACTTCAAAAATTCTCCACGTTTGTAAGCCGCAATCAGGTACTTACATATATGTATAAACATACATATATGCATGCACACATTCATACAAATTCACGAATTGCTAAGGCTTTTGGTGAACGTATTGAATTGCTGAAGTTCAAATAAAAGTTAAACTTGAAGGTGAGCTCGGCGCGTGTTGTATTATATTACACTCATATGAATGCAGACATGTGCAAAAAAATAAAGGCATTGTAAATTGAATTAATAAATCAATTTAACGGACAAATTACATTCATTAAACACGCGCAGCACTTAGGAAAATTAGTAAAGTCAAAACCATCAAATTTGTTGAGTCCAGAATATGATCCTAAAGATCATGCTCAGTTGACAAGGTTACTACTCCATATTGATTTACCGTCAAAATCGCCGGTGTCGGCAACAATGGTTGTGATATTCTTAAGCTGTTCCAAAGCCGACATCTTCCTCTTTTTTACTTGATCACTTCCCATTACCCGCTGCAACTGAACACTCTCTGAAGATTAAAAAGCATCGATGGTTAAATACGCCTTATGAGTGAGTGAACAAATAATATATAACTTTAATCGGGTAACGTACAACTTTAATCGAGTAACTACAACTTTAATCGATATTTCTCACGTTCGATATTAAGCCGATGCATCGAAAGCTAATTATGGATGAAACACATGGGCAAACATGACCAAGAAAGCCTTTAAATTATCCAACAGCTTTAAGCTTTATTTAACCATGTAATATGTAATCTAAAAGCTAATTATAGATGAAACACATAGTCATATTTGCGGAAAGCCTTTACGTTAACCAACAGCTTTAAACTTTATATAACCATACAGTTGTAATCTACTATTTAATACATACATTGCATGAGTTAGTAAGACTTAAGGAAAGCATAATGGAATAAAAAAATTCAGGAACTAAAAATAATAATGCTTGCAAGTAAAACAACTTTTAGCAAACAAAAAGAAAATAGATTATTATTATTTTTATGGTAAAAATTTATTAAAGTGATAGTCAGCAATACGGAAACATAAATTTAATTGCTTGCATCATCGATTTGATTTCTTCGAATGCAATCAGCATTCTCTGTGGCAAACTATAATATTTTATTGACTAGATCATTTCCAACTTTAAAATCACCAGCCCTTTTTTGCAATTATCCAAATAAGTTCTAGATCTTTTGTTCAAAAAGAATCAGTTTCGTTTGCATTAAAGACCTCATCTGGATTGTATACACCATCGGCCCTAGATTTTTATATTATGAACAAAACAAAATATGAAATATAACAAAATCCGAAAAATATAAATAATTGAATGAATATAACTTATATATATTGAATAGTGCTAGAGAGTATAAATCGGGTAAAATTAAAAAATGTTTTGATTTTCAATCCGTGTATAGCGATCGTGTCAAATCAGAATTTTCGTTATGAACCAAACAAATTGCTCAGTTCATTAAAGAACTAGTTGCTCGAAGAGATTTAAACATGAGATTTTTTTTACATGTATAAATTAATATTATTTCTATGATTGAAAACATTAATAAAAAATATTTTCTTTTGCTTTCGCTATTAGCTTTATAGATCATATAAGAATTAGTTATTTCGCTGTTCACAGATGAGCGGTTTTGGGATAATTTTTTATTAACTATTATAAATATTTAAAAAAAGGTTCATCCCATCAACTATAAATTAAAATTAATCAAATTGCAACTCTAAATCAGTTGAAACCAGGTATGATGGGTAATGGCATATTCCCCGAAAAAATATATGCACCAAATGATGTCCGTATTCGATATTACCTTTTTTGTCCAGCTCACAGTAAAAAATTACTACATCAATTTATTATATTTGTAAACAAATTGTCAATTAAATAAAAATTGGGTGCTATTTATAAAATTTAGTTCCTAATATTAATGAGTACTCATACAAGAGAAACTAATATGAGAGAGGTAATGGAAACTCGATTCTTTATCAAATTTGCATACTTTTAATTAGTAATTTGTGCATTTAATATTTGACATCATACTTGAGATTTGAATCTTAACTTCGTAGCTATGTAAAGCGAAATTTAATATGTTGAAGATCAGAACACACGTAGGCAAATCTGACTTAGAAGCAACCGCACATCTAAATTGCTTTCAAAATTAGAAAGCACGAAAATTCCAGAGCCGCTCGCGCGTCAAATTGCTGAAGTAATTTGATGGAAAGAATCGCGCAAACCTTATAGACCATATATTGTTATGCTGATATTTTGAAACTAAATTAAGACAACTTACTTTTTGTTTTCCAGAGGGATGAAGAACGCTCACAGTTCGTACCCGTTACTACGATCTCCGATTCTCAAGCCATTCGCAGCGTGGACTTTCACCCCGATGGCAAACTTTTTGCAGTGGGGTCTAACTCAAAAACCTTTCGAATATGCCAATATCCACAGATATCAAAGATGAGGTAATATAGTATATATAATGTCTTTGATAATGATAATAGTTAGTAAACTTAAAAAACGCCATCAGACAGGATCAACTTTTTTATCCTCCATCTGTGTTATGCAAACGTACAAAGCACCACAGAGGCTCAATATATTGCACGAGCTGGTCAGCAGATGGCGAACTCGTTGCAACCGGATCGAACGATAAAACTATTAAATATATGAGATTCAACAAAGACACTAATCAATTGGTTGGTCAAGAAGTGGAGCTCACTATGCATGATGGGACCGTAAGGGATATGTGTTTCCTTGACAATTCATCTACCAAATCTAGGCTGCTCGCAAGTGGTGGGGCGGGCGATTGTAAGATTTACGTAACGGACTGCGTGACAAGTATGCCGGTACATGCATTTAGTGGGCATAATGGACATATCTCATCACTTTATAGTTGGAATAATACTATGTTTGTCTCTGGATCGCAGGTAAGATCGTGTTTGTCGGAATAGAAATGACAAACGATTTGATCCCTTGACTATCGCCTAGGATCAAACAATACGATTTTGGGATATCCGCGTGAACGAAGCTGTAAACTCTTTAGACCATGAATACAAGCCCGGAGCACTGCAAAAATCTCCAGTTACTGCGGTTTGCGTTGATCCTACAGGACGACTTCTGGTGTCGGGGCATGCGGACAGTGCATTAGTCCTGTACGACATCCGCGGCAATAGACTGATACAGCGATTTTATCCACACAGCGCTGAAATAAGGTAGTATAATTATTTTGATCTAACTTAATTAATTACCATAAGTAACAATTTTTTATGTTTTTCATGATTCCCAAAGATGCATTCGTTTTTCGCCTTCGGCCTACTACATGCTCACGTGCAGTTACGATAACTCGATAAGACTTACGGATTTGCAAGGCGATCTGGCGAATGATTTGGCTTCAGTGGTTGTGGCGAGGCACAAAGACAAGGCCATCACAATACGATGGCATCCAACCGAATTTTCATTCATATCAACGTCTGCGGACAAGACTGCAACATTATGGGCTTTACCTCAATCCTAAATTATATAATCAACTTGCATAAATCATAGATTACTATATATAAGGGTAATCCGAATTCATTGATTTAGTCCTGGGGTCTTTACTAATCAGTTCATACCATTCACATTACTTAATTAATAATTATTTTTATGTAGTGTATTTATTTATTATAGCATGGGCTTCAACAATTACTATCATGGATTCTTTATTTTCGATTCATAAATAGGAAAATAAAATTTAACGAACATAAAATCTTGTGTTTATTTTGATCCTTAAGTGGAATATTAATGGATCGCTTTCAAGACCAATTTACGCATGTACGAAAAGTAAAATATTATTTTAAATATATCGTTAATTAAAATAAATACTGATCATACATTTATATGTGTGTATGCACTTATGAATATTCATTTAAATATGTTGTGTAAACACTTCCCCCATCTAATCTCTTAGACCTATGACAATAATTTATAGTCCAATCAGAAAATCTGTCAAATAAGAGAATTCAAAATTTTATTGAAGTATGGAAAATGATGAATACACTTTCTACAATTGGAAATTTTAATACATGAATGTTCGGTGCTAATATTATATTTATGTTATGATTGTCACAAACATAAATACAAATGTATATTACATTCATTTATATATATGAATATACATATGAACTTCTATATGTATGCAGCTTTATGTAGATTGGAACGCGTGGAATACTTTCGTATATTTCCACTCGCTAATGATATGCAAATAGATACACCAATATATATATACATATTTATTAAAACGTTGATATGTAAATGCATGAATAAAATTTTCTTATTTTTTCTAAAATACAATCGGTATCCAGTCTTAACGCGCTAAATAGATTTTCAGTTACTTTTTCATTAATACAACAGTATTTCCCCCAACTCGCGGCTCCAAATTATATACAGTAGAAAATTGGTTTCTGTTACTCATGCGCCTTCAATATGATAGTTTAATTTTATTCGTACAATTGAAAAGTTCACAAATTATTAGGAAAAGAAAATCAACGAAGCTGATTGTTTAATACGAATATTAACTAAACTTAGTATAATTTTCGGGTCTCGGTTACCTCGAAAAAGGGCGCTTACTCAAGTTAATGCAATATTACAATACAAACAGTATACCGATTGTATGAACCACAAATATTAATGCATATATATGTGTGTGTGTGATTGTTGATAAGAGTGTGTAAGTACAATTTGTTTTTATTCCGTTTACAATTATGATTTTTCTATACATGCATATTTGTATGCTTGTGTCGCGTTTGCATGTGTGTGCGCGCCTGTATTTTGATGCAAGTTGTGTGCTTTAATGCAAATGAAATGGAACAGACGAAATGGTATATTCAACTTGTGTTTAGGAACAGATGATTGAGTTTAAGTTCATTCGTTCACTCACGGAATCGTTTCGCACTGAACTACTACGGCAGCAGGAATCAAATGCTTTAAAGTTGAACCTACATATGCTGGCCCAATATACATATGTATAAATCTATGTATATGTATGTGTGCTCATATGGAATCAGCGCTACAAATGAATTTTGGGAACAACAAAAAGAGCATAAATATGAACAAAATTTTAATATACAAAATTACAGCCACACCGAAGGTTAAATACCCTAATACTTATATGCCGTATAAGTGTTGGAATTTTTTATGTGATAATATTTTGTAGATATGCTGGCTAGACTTTGATACTAATCAATGGTATAAGTCTTGATATAAAATGAAGTTCAGTTTACGTAATAATGAAGCGCAAGGTCGATGTCTTTCCTCTTAAATAATTTTTTCTGCATAATATAAGCATGTGCGGCGGCAATATAGCTAAGAAATTTCTTTTTTGAGGTGAAACCGCCCTTAAGGTACCATGATTCGTATGAAATTCGCCGCAGCGAATTTTGAAGGCGAGAAACAATAACTGCCATGGCGTAGGTCGCTGACAACTGGCGCTTCGGCGAGGCGAATTAGGAAATATAAATGCTTGTCCAACGACTAGACACTAGGAGTATTTTTCCCTTCAGCTATCTCAATTTATCGTTTTACGCACGTATAACTTTTTCGATTAGAATTCCAAAAAGATTTTCAATCTAAAAATGAAAGCAACAGATATAAAATCCCATTTACGCACGTAAAGCTAGTTCAGACGTGAGATTAGATTTGAGCTAATTAGCTTCTAGTTAGACTACTAGTTTTTTAAGTGATAAACTTCAAAGGCTTTAGGAGCTGAACATCAATTAACGGATTTAAAAAAAGCTTAACTTCTTGACAATTCAAATGCCTTTTACTGATCCAACCGCGGAGCGGTCACGGGTTTGTTTCTAGGTCAAACCTTAATTTTTTTAAGTTCCTTGGATATAACTATTTAACAGTTGTTTTTCCTCGCACGCTTGTTAAAATATTATTATTGTTCATTACAATTTAAATATATATTTCCTGCATTTCACAGATTATCTGACCTTCAAACATGCCAGACAGATTTCAAGTTACAAAAACAGACGAAGAGACCGTTCTGGACTATCTTCAAGATGAATCCGCTAGCGGAAAACTCTTAGGAGACATACACGATGACTTGCAAGGTGGGACCAAAATTATGTAACTAATCGTACTTATTGAACATTTATAAAAATGCAGTAATATAAATATATACAAAAATGTTTCCTGCTAATATCAGTTATTGAAAGACCCCAAATATGATAAGCATTGACTAGATCTAATCAGATCTTTAGCTTTTAAGTATAGTAAGTGGAAAAAAAATTTTGCAGTGGAGATATAGCCGACTGCGTGATGCTCTGTGCTCAGAGAAAATGCTCCAATAAATTAAGTTTTACAAATTTAAAGTACATAGCAATTATTCACAATTGAAGAATATCTATGACTTATTAATTAATTAAATTATAATTAAAGCGAAGCTTCACCCATCGCCATTGCATAATATGTGTGAAAAAAAATTGAATTGAGAATAATATTTATAACGAATTGAGGTTATGTCGCCAGACCAATTACAATAATATTTACTTACGCATATATATTTGCTTAAACACGAATTGAGAAGATTTAATAACTCTTCCTTGGGCCAAATACATACCAAATATATTTATATATATATACATGTATCGTATGTATCTTACAGCAGATAAATGCTTAGTCCTATCCGCTATGCGAATGCAGCTAACATCCGTTCCAACTGCTGCAGAAAATTTCGTTGGCCATATCGCAATGCGATTCCATGGCATAGGCAATAATTACACAGAGACGGATATTATGTGTGTATAAGTATGAAGCTGGAGCGTGCGTTCCAGATGTCCCGGTGACATACTTATCAGCACCTGCAAGAATTTAAGCTTCCTGTTGCGGGCGAGAGCTTTGGCG
>JABVZX010000001.1:17697159-17713806 GCA_020883565.1 Drosophila pachea
CATCTTGCTTCTCAACTTTAGCCGGTTGACTGACCTTGCACTGTTCACGCCTCTGTCGCAATGCAGAACGATTATCCTTTGCTTTTTGTAAAAATGGTGCCTTCTTCTCGTTGCACAAGGAGCGCCACATCTTTAGAATCTGTTTACAACGATCCGTCCAATTGGGATATAACTCTTTAAGATTCGGATGCTCCGTATTAGCATACAATACAGCAGATATTGTAGCCATTAGACCAAGTTCTTAAACAAAAACACATAAAAATGATTATAAATTAGTAATCGCTTTTAGTTATTTGTAAGAATTCTAGTTTACCCTCATCCTTGCGCATTTTCTCCGCTGTCTTCTGCGTGCCGACATTGATACTTTCTACGGCCTCACTTGGTTTAGCAGCTTCCTCAACTAATCTTTTATCGTTTTGTATTGGAAGTTGTCCTGTCATAGTTTGTACTTTCGGCGGATATTGTAGCTGCGATGTCTTGGCAGTAACATTTGTGGGCAAAACAAGTTTACTCTGGAACTTTGGATCGTGGGCCACTTGCTGCGGTATAGTAAAATTGTCAACTAAAGCTGCTGGCTCGCTGAAATTTCAAATTTCAAATTTTAAAATTTCAATTATGAATGATTAGTTTTAGTATTAACTAATGTTATACCTTATTGGAGTTTTCGTATTATCATTTGCAGCAATCAATATTTCGTCCAACTCCGCCATGCCTTGAGCAGCCTGTGAAGGATAATTAAAAAGTAGAGTATTGCATAAAGACTTAAATGGGAATATATTTACCAAAGGATCCATAGTGTGTATATTGCTGCTTGGCGACGCATTCCTCGAAATATCCAACATAGCAGAATCTGCGGATGATGTCAAAGATATTATCTATCTTAGAGTTGAAAAATATGTCGAAATAAACTCACCCATTGTTGCCCCGCCAACGACATGCTTCTTGTTTTGTTGTGGAGTTGTTGGAGGGAATTGATTATTAAACATATTCTTATTTTCACTGAAAAGTTTTTCAACTTTAACGCTTTTAAGCGTTTTCACTGGGCTCTTATTGGCCATTGCACTCTCCTTCGCCTTCTCATTCGAGTTAGTGAAATACATTTTCATCGTGGCGCTGATCTCATCCGATGAATCCGATTCGTATGCAGCCACTTCGCCGGATTCTAATAGGGGCTTTCCAAAAAATGCTTCTTGCAGATATGCTGGATAGGCTTCGATAAGTTTGTTCTTTTGTTTCTTGCGAATAATTTTCTTCTTCTTATCCACAACTAACATGGCGTTTAACTGTTCCATCGCATCATTATCATTATCCTTCTTCAGTGCGCGATTTCGAACTGAAAAGCCTCCAATACCCAATTTCTGAAGATTACGTTGGCGCTTCTTACGCAGGATTTGCACGCCATCATCATTCGTGGATATGGAAAAACCCTCGGGTAATGTTGTTTCCGTTCTATCCCAAATCATTCCGTCTTTGTACTTATCGCCTTGGACCTCATCGGGAACCGTGTCGTTCTGCGGATCCTTCGAATTGGCAATGGTTTGACGCATCTTTCTTTTTCGCTTGATTTCCGTTGACTGCGATTTGATCATATTCAAGCCAGTTTCACTCAAACAAACACCATCTATCCAATGGATTGCTTCTGTACTCTCCAACAGATCGTTTGCCAACCGAACATTACGATCCGCAACACTCGCAGGCTTCACCTCTGAACCTACTTCATAGGTCAGTTTCGTCGTAGCAATCGCATCATCACTCGGATTTGATGTGTTATTTTGCAGCGGCGGCTTCGCAGTAATTCGACATTTCATGCATTTATAGGCATTGCTATCATAATGCTCCATTGTCAGCTGAGTATTGATTGAGTCGCAGAGGAAATGCAGCCATTGCTCGCATTTCTCACACTGAATAATCATTTCGCCATCGCTGTAAGACTTCTTGCAGACAAAGCAGTTATTTTGACTAGCGCATGGTAGACATTCAGGCACATTTGGTTCATTGAAGTTGATTTTTTCTGTCGGATTACGACCGCACTTGGGGCATATGGTGCAAAATGAACATTTCCAGGCGCCGTGTGGCACCGTCTCTAATGGTGGATTAACACAGTAAATATGGTAGGATATATCACATTCATCGCAGAGAAGCAAACGAGCCTCATCATTTTTTTTTCCACAGCCTTCGCACACCGTACAATCTAAGCAGCGCCAGCCCTTTTGCAGAATGCCCCGCGATGGCTTTACGCTAGCACAGTACGGATGGTAGCATTGTCCACATTGTGCACACGTTATTAGAACAGAATCACTCTCAATTCCCATAGTACCACACATAACACAAATGTCCTGTGAGAGCGTAAACTTATCGCGTGCCGAACAAAGCAACAATTTCTTGTCACTCGATAGATCAGTGTCCAAAGTACGTCCGATAAGCCGATCGCTTGAGCCACCTTGAAGAACAAGCTGTCGTCCTTTTCCCCGAGTGCTACGCTTCTTTCCCAATTGGGACATTGCGCCCATGCGATGTAACACAAACTTGCCCCCTTTACCACGGATATTGGCCAAACAAATTTTTTTCTTACTGCTCGGCAACTTGAGGGGATCTTCGTTGTTCATTTCCAGGCATGGTTTTCCATTCAAGGGCTCAATCTCAACGTGCTTTATGCTAAATTGATCTGAGGTCTGCACATCAGACAGCGATCGATCGAGCGGATCAACAATTTTATTGTTGGCCCCAGATGCGTTCGCCTTGCAAATGGGACAAACATAATCGTAGTCCGGATTATATTCTTTTGTCTTATGATACGCTGTTAAATCAGCCTCTTCATCACATGCGCTATGGACAAATCTAAGATAAACGATATTAGTAGAACTCCTGCATTCCTTTCACATTTCCCACTTACTTGTGGCAACAACTGCATTTCACCATTTCCTTATGAGCTGCTGCCCTATAAGCCTTTTGGCAAATCGGACAGGAAAATCCCTTGTTTCTTTGCTGATAACACGAGTCACAAATTGTGTAGTGGCTGTGCCAACGCGATGAACTACCACCGCCAGGAGTCCGGGAACCACAGTCCGTGCAAACACGACATCTCTAGAAGAAGAAAATAATCTCAAATCAGTTTCTCTCCTTTCAAATAAATATGTTTTATGATTCAACTTACATTACATTTCCAGCCATATTTGGGTATCGATGAAATTATAGGCCGTAGGCATGTAGCGTGATAGATTTTCTGGCATTGCTCACATTTCACGAATTTAAAATCGTTTGAATCCTTTTGTTGCCTACAAATTTGACACTTGGTACAACGCGAACAATTCCAACCGGACCGGGTATCTAAGAATAAGTAAACGAAAGGTATAAATATTTATAAATCCACCACTGATTTGCTTCATGGAAGTTTATAGTTACCAGGCATATTGGCTAATCCAATGCAAGTCGAATGAAAATGATCTCCACACGAGCAACACATTATTAGTTTGGACAGGTCACCCAATGATGAACACGTTAAACACTTAACATTATTATCATTACCTAGAGTAAAGATCAACCATTGTATTACGTTTATAAGGCTTTGCAGACACATTGACTTACAAATTAATGGAACCTGGCTTAAGTGCTCTGTGCAGAACACCGTGCAACTTTCCAAGATGAGCAAACAACCGGCTGCAGATGCACATGGCCAATGATGAACTTGTCGGCAATTCATTTTGCATGTAATAGACGCTCCGTATTGTCCACAAAAACTACATTTTTGCTCCAAGAACTCTGATAATTGACTCAAGAATTGCAACACTTCTGGTTCGTTCACTTCTGTTTTACGAAGTGTCCATTTTATACACATCCGATGTGCATAAACATACTCATCATCGAAAAATACCGAAGTACTTATAATTTCTGCATAGCCAATTTTGTCCAACTCATAGGTATTATCGCCATTGCCTGCAGATTTACTTTTCAGGCCACTTTTCGTTTTAGGAAGAATATTCTCTTCTTTTTCAGTGTCATTGGGTTTCCTATTTTTGAAGTCAGCAGGAACTTTTAGTTGAAACATGACTCCTTGGCCTAGACCGCTTCGCTCTCCCAGGTTACATAGACAACAAACTTTTCCAGGAAAACTCTCGGGAAAGTATGGCAAATCGTCTAAGTTTGCAACAACATTCTTCTCATCTATGTTTCCTAACATGTTTACGCTTATATTATATTGGTCAACATAAATTTAAATTCTACATATACAAACTAGTGATGCAAGAAATTATCTGGAGGTATCGATTATTCTAATAAAGTAACTGTTAGCGTACATAGCCGATGTATTGTTTATTTGCGATAAAAATAGACTAATTTTTTCACTGCGACCGGCTTTATTGAAGAGCCCCGTAGTCAAAGAACAAATTGAAATTTTACTTCATCAAGCTACTCACTTTGAATTATACCCTGTAACTGCATTTAAAATGGCGATTCTCATTTCTGCCGATAACTTTAATATACAATACGACGCTAACTTGTTTTAATTATCGTTATCGTAGAAACTTCCTACACAAGAGTTTTTGATAAGATTACATTCGCACCCATTCAAGTCTTTATGCTGAAGAAGCATGCGATATACATTTTTATCTTTCTGGATGCGGTAAAATGTATGCATGTAAAATAGTGCATAAATTACTATGGCTCTGTATCGACCTAGAGGAACTTTAGCACGTGTGATTTATGCAAAATTTCATAATGACAATTTTTTAGAAAACATAGACACACAACAGGTATATTTGTGCTTATCAATTTATTCAGCGTTGATTATTGAATTTATTTATTGTAGTGGTACAGTTTAAACTACGAGTTGCCTCAAAGGTTCCAGTCGAAATTTGTGGACCTGAAACAGCCCGACACAACCACTGTAAGATGGCTGGAGCGCACAAAAATGCTTTCGTCAAATATTTGGCTGCATTTATGGCATGCATTGGCGAGATCTGTTTTACAGTTTTTTATGACACAAACTGATATAAACGGACTGCTGAAACGTGGTTCAATGTTTATTTTGTCTGAGGAACAGTTCTGTAAACTTCTGAACGCAGGTGGATTCTTAACAAACTCCATAACCGAACCGGTAAATTGATCTGCTTCGTTCCTCGTACATAAACAAATACCAGATACATTATTGTTTTTCTCAGATAACCCTATTAGACATTGGTGCCGGCGATGGTGAAGTTTCGCTACGTGTTGCAAATAGCGTAAATAAATTGAGTGGGAATGCTGCCTTACAAGTGTTTGCTACTGAAGCTAGTTGGACGATGCGAGAGAGACTTAAGAAACTGAATTTTAACGTAGTTACAGAAATCCGTGAGCTACAGAATGTAGATTTAATTTCATGTCTAAATGTGCTGGACCGTTGTTTCGATCCTTTCAAATTATTGGAAGATATACATACAGCACTAGCTCCAACCGGCCGAGCTGTAATTGCATTAGTTCTTCCATATATGCACTATGTTGAAACGAATACATCGCATTTACCATTAAGACCACTTTTTGAAAATTCTAATAAGCGAAATGGCCGTGAGGCTTCATTTGAAGAGGAAGCAACAATGTTTTTGGAACTACTGGAAAACAGTGGATTCCGCGTTGAGTCCTGGACAAAAGCTCCATACTTATGTGAAGGTGATCTTCGACAATCATTTTATTGGTTGATTGATCTTATTGTTGTACTTTCCAAAAAATCCACTTATTGAAGTATTCAAATTTTATATATATTTATATATTATAATAAACTTTTCTGAATAACTTCGACACTTTACAAAGTATTTAGCAATTCGCTCCACTTTTGTACCATCCATAATAAAAATAGACCATTTTCTAGAAAGAATGGCTTGAAAATGCCAAATAGATGCCAAAAATAACTATGCGATATTTGCATTATGCGAAATATTGCAATTACCTAGTGAAATTCTGAAACATTGTATTGATTAATATAGAATAATTGTAATTGTAATTGAAAAGAAAATGCAATTAAGTATTCAAAGTTTCTATTTGCTGTGTGCGATCAGGTTTAGAATATTATTCTAAATTCTTTCACTTTTTTCGACAACCTTAGCATATTAAAAACTTAAAAATAGAAAGTCTCTTATTTTTTAAATTTTCGTGAAAAAATTAAACAGTTTTATTGATATGTTGTGTTTGAGTCAATCAACGAATTAGTGCACCCATTTATATAGGCTTTATGCAACTTATTGACAAATTCCTTATCGTTCTGAATAAGATAAGTGAAGGCCTGCACAAACTGCGCTGAGTTAAGTGGAAAATATGGTTGCTCTGTTTCTGGCTTAACAATGGGCGCGTCGAACATAGTCGGCGGCATTAGTGCCGGCTTAACGTCAGGCTTATCCCCGACTAGCAATCTTCGTAGACACTGCTCAGCCTCATCAGCAGCAATTAGTGCCGATGTAGGCACTACTTCATCTGCGCTGTTATCAAATTTAAGTTCACTTAGAAATGAGTTTGGTTTTTTATTATTTCGAGCTAATGACGATGATGGCGCTGCCGTAAGAAATGGAGACATTGGAGCGTGTGTCGAACCTGCGAATTCATCTTCTTTTGTTGTTGGCGGACAAACCGATTCGCTTGGCGTCACAGAACGCTGTAACTTTTCTAGTTGATCTACAGAAAGTGGTTGCGGTCGATTTAATTGTCCATCCACAGTGGCTTGTTTTGCAGATTCAAAAAACTTCAATACATTACGGGAAGTCACGCTTTCAGATTGATTAACTGTAGTCGCAGCCTGTGCCTTAGACTGCGATTGGGAATTTAACTGGGCATTGTATTCTTTTTGCGCCTGGCTTAGCATATTGAATATGCTCGAGTTTCCCGGTCTAGGTAAAATCGACGCTGTCTGCTGTCCATTGCTTGCCTTGTTTTGCAGCAAGTTATTTACCAGGCTACTTATGCGATCACACTCATCACTATTGTAAAACCAAAAGCCACGAATGCGAGACCGCTCGTTGCGATATAGTAAAAACGGTGGTTGCGACTGCAATTCTAAGCTGCCAGTTATAGGCTCCACAAATGATGTTGTGTTAAGTCGATTGTTAATAAATATGCTGTGGAAAGGTTCAGCATTTCGATGATAAATAAAAAATGCGCCTTCCACATCCGTTTTCTCCCATTCATTTTGATCCGAATTAAAGGTGTAAAATGCAACATGTGATGACGAATCGACAATCTCTTTTGCGTATGGATCAATTTTTTTGATGGCTGACAAATTCATACGAGTAATGCTTTCGTCTGCCATGGTACAAAAACTATTACGGTATTCAAATATTTAAATTTATTATGGTACTCAAAGATTCAACTAGCCTCTTTTTAATGTTAGAGAAGTGCAACTTTCGATTATTTGGAAGAATGTATCAAGAACAGTGGATACAACGCCGTAAGCAATTCGATTATATTTATATATTTATATATATATATATTCATTTAAAATATAAAAAACACGCAATTTTACGTTATAAATTTCTTAATAATTTTATAATTACAATATTAATACAATCAGAGCTCAGCAGGTTATTAATAGGAAAAATGTGTTCTATAATTATTAAAACTATAAAAACTTCTTTTCTTTTTTTAAATCAAGTGATTTGTATCTTATGTTTACTGAATTTAATTTTTTTTTTGCATTTTTCATCAACAGAATTGTTTTTAAATTTTGTTTAATTATTAGTGTTATTGCCATCAAAACTTGCTCCCTTATCCTTATGCTTATGCTGCATACTTATCTGAATGATAATTATGTTCTTTAGAATTGAATTCAATAAACGAAACTTTTCAGAATTTTGAACCGTTTTTATGACATTCGAGATTAATTTTTGACTGTGACAATGAGAGTACATTGTAAAGACGTTATCGATATAATATCGATGCATTATCATAAAAAGGCGCGAACCTACATGCTACACACATTCGTAGCTTTTGATAAATATTGTTAGCATGCAGAAGTCAATAACGTAATTATAAATAAACACTAATTAATTGGCTCTTTCTTAAACACTCGTGTTCCATTAGCTCTTTTTTCAGACCAAAAGATGACACTCAAGCCCCCAAGAGCAAAAGCGCCGCAGGGTAAGGCCCCTAAGAACTAAAGTACGCTATGTAGAACTGAAATGTCTTTGCTTATTAATATAGTCCGATTAAAAAGGATGAAGCAACACCCGAAGTTCAAAAATCTAGCATAAATAAACTCGAAACAATAAAAGATGAGGAAATTGAAAATAAGTTGCCAAAAGTTGAAGAAAATGAGACTAAACAATTGTTGGCCGCATCTCCCCCCAAAATTGTGGAAATGAAGTTGAATAAAGAAGAGTCTGATGGCGGCGGAATTGAGAATTATGATCCTTCCTTGGACTCTTATCATCCTATAGAGAATGCTTATTGGAAGGCACATCATGTGTAAGCACTAAAAAGAAAAACAGTTATAACTGTAGCAAATTGTAAAATATATATCTTATAAAAATTTCATTTAAGCACACCCTACTTGGCCTTAGCGCGAACGTTCCAAGTGATCGAGGAGACAAAGGGTCGATTGAAAATGATTGATATATTGAGCAATTTTTTTTGCTCCGTAATGTTGATTAGTCCCGAAGACCTTTTACCGTGCGTGTACCTGAGTATTAATCAGTTGGCACCCGCCTATGAGGGTCTCGAGCTCGGCGTTGCCGAAACTACGCTAATGAAAGCAATTTGCAAGGCCACAGGTCGAAACTTGGCCCACATTAAGACACAGACGCAGTTAATTGGTGATCTTGGCATTGTGGCAGAACAGTCGCGCGTATCGCAACGCATGATGTTTCGACCGAAGCCTTTGACAGTGCGTGGCGTTTTCGCCAAATTAAAGGAGATTGCAAACATTTCAGGTCAGGGTAAAATAACACTGGTCTACGATGTTTTCGTTGCCTGTCGTCTATCTGAGGCACGTTTCTTCATACGATCTCTAATTGGTAAACTGCGAATTGGTATAGCCGAACAGAGCCTCCTCACTGCTCTGGCCATCGCTGTAGTGAAAAAGAATCACTTAAACGATTGCAAATGCAACAAAGTTTGTGATATTTACAAAGATGAAATCGCGGATACAACTTTATTGCTCAAGACAGCTTTCAGGTAAGAAATTCTGTCCAGCATAACATAGAAGTTGAATTAACGAAAAGCTCTTGTAGCCAATGTCCTAACTATGACATCATAATACCAGCAATATTGAAATATGACATTAAGGAGCTGCAGGACCGATGCCCCATGCATCCCGGTATGCCGTTACGACCGATGCTGGCACAGCCGACGAAAGGTGTCCTGGAAGTATTGGAACGTTTTAGTGGAATGCAAATTACGTGCGAATGGAAATACGATGGTGAACGTGCCCAGATTCATTTGAATGAAAATGGAGAAATAAGTATTTTCTCACGAAACTCGGAAAACAATACACAAAAATATCCAGATCTTATAGCCAGAAGTAAATCGTTTCTGAAATCGGATGTTAAATCCTATATTATCGATAGTGAGATTGTCGCTTGGGATATTGAGCGTAAACAGATTCTTCCATTTCAAGTTCTTACCACTCGCAAGCGAAAGAATGTCGATATCGACGAAATAAAAGTTCAGGTATGCGTATATATGTTCGATCTGCTATACATCAACGGAACTTCGCTCGTAACCAGACCTCTGTCCGAGCGCCGAAAGATTTTGATGGAACACTTTCAAGAAGTCGAAGGGCAATGGCAATTTGCAACGTCTCTCGACACAAACGACATGGATGAGGTACAGCAATTCTTGGAGGAATCAATCAAGGGCAAGTGTTTAAGAGTGATTTTTGCTGAAGTGCTGAATAACACGATCCGCTATAGGTAACTGCGAGGGTCTCATGGTGAAAACGTTGGATGAAGAGGCCACGTACGAAATAGCCAAACGATCGCGAAATTGGCTTAAACTGAAAAAGGATTATCTATCGAATGTTGGCGATTCCCTGGATCTTGTTGTTATTGGTGGCTATAAAGGCAAGGGACGACGCACTGGTATTTATGGTGGATTTCTACTTGCCTGTTACGATACAGAAAACGAAGAGTACCAAAGTATTTGCAAAATTGGAACAGGTAATTCATTGTTACCCTTAGAGGTCGACCTCATCTCATTATGACATTTGCTTAAAGGCTTCACGGATGATGACCTGAAAACCCATTCGGAGTTTCTCAGCGCGCACGTGATCAGCAGCGCCAAATCCTACTTTCGATACGATCCGAGCCTGGAGCCGGACGTATGGTTCGAGCCAGTTCAGGTGTGGGAAGTCAAATGCGCAGATTTATCACTAAGTCCAATCCATAGGGCGGCAATTGGAGCTGTTGATCCAGAGCGTGGAATTTCCCTTCGTTTTCCGCGCTTCATACGTATCCGGGACGATAAGAGCCCGGAAAATGCAACTGATGCGAATCAAGTCTCACTCATGTATAATTCTCAGGATCAGGTTAAGAACAATCAGAAATCTAGCGATCCCATGGATATTGAGAGTGATTTTTATTAATAAATCAGTTTTTGTAAAACTAAAATCAACAATCTTTAACACGTTTGACCTCTCGTCATACTTGCTCAGATTTTTCTTTTTCTTGAGATTTCTGTTTATTGCGTCTGCTAAATCTTTTGGTTTTGGAGCCCTCCTCACACATGGAAACGTCTCCGTCAGTTGGAAAAGTTGGCGCGTCTGTGGCACGACTGGAATCCTTACAGTTTGGAGAGACTTCATCAGTGCCCATATTACTTCTAACCTTAGGCTGGTAAATGGCAATCGACGGTCGATCCTGTAGTAGAAATAAATGTAATTATTTATTTAGAAAATATTATAGATGGAAATATAAAAAACCTTATTTCTTATGCGACGCTCTTCGATCGAACGTGAACTGGTTGTTTTACAAGTTTCCGGAGAAATAGTGTTCTTTTGCTTTGATGTCGAAGGATTCTGTTCGGGCAAGGTTGAGAGTACTGTAGAAACTTCTTTCACATCCGCATTATTATTTCCAGCTTCACTTTTTATCGGAACATCTTGACACGCATCTGTGGTTGTAGCGGCAGGTGTGTTTAGGGAAACTGAAGTAGAATCGGTTACCGACTTCTTCTTTAATATAACAATATCTTTGTTGGATTTCTGATTTTCTTTTATTGCTCCAGTACTTTTTGTCGACTTTTGACTCGCATCCTTCGAGTCCTTTGAATCATTCTTTTTATTCTCGCGCGTCTCACGATTTTGGCCCATCTTGCGCTGTTCAAGTTCTTCGCGTCGTCGTTGATCGCGTTCAGTTCGCCGCTTGGAACGTGAGGCTTTAGCCCCTTCCTCTTGGGCTGAACTATCTTTGTTGAGTGCCTTTTTGGCGTTTTTAGCCGCCTTTTTACTTGAATTAGCGTTTTCTTTGGCTTTGGCATTTTCTGATTGCTCACTGCTCACGGATTTCTGCAACTTATGCTCTTCGCGAAGCTTTCGCTTTTCTTCGTTTCGCTTACGGGCCTCTTCACGTCGCTTCTCCTTTTTGTTTGCCAAATATTGCAGCAAAGGTGTGGATTTAACTTTCTCTTCGGATTTACTTTCAAATGTGAAATCAATTTTGATGTCTCCTAAACGGCTTGCCTCCTCCCGTTCTTCGGTCAGCTTTTGAATGAATTGCAGATAGTGTGGTTCTTTTTCAATGGTGTTAACCTTGTTATCATGACTGCGTCCTTTGTTCTTTAGGAAGCTCTGGAAGGGAGCATATTCCACAATGGCAACGTAGTCAACACCCTTTGAGTCAACAAAAACGTAACCATCGAACCGGTCGCGGAATTGCAGAACCTCAGAAATATCCTTCACCGACATCTCAATGTAGGCACGGCATGTTGCTTCCTGTCCCAGTGACCAGTCGGCAGGACAAAAATAGTATGAATCGTTTTCCGGCAACGGCTCCACTTGTTCCAAGAACTCACTTTCTGTCATTGTCGGAGGTAAGTGCCGTATGACTATCTACATTTTATTTAGAAAATGTTAAGATGTCAATGTAATTCATAAGTTAATATTTACCTTAACTGATTGGTTTGTCTTGTCTTTTTTTTCACGTCGCTTATTAACTCGCTGTTTTTCCATTTTCAATATAAATTATTATTGTTTATTTAAAATCTTCCTACTGTTTTGACGTTTCTCGAAATTAAAGAAAAATACTAGACATTCGATAGCTGACCGAAATCTATCGTTGTAATAATCAGTGGGACGTTGAAATAAAACACAACACTAAGTTGATGCAAAATATTTCAATAATGCCACGTTCCCAAGCGAAATGCGTATTTTCTTTGCGGATCGATGTATGAACAGTATAAAAGGTCCATCCATATACCCACATACCCAACTTATATAGTTGATTGATAAAAAAAGAAAACATTCTGACCAATTTCCTTTTGCTATTGGGAAGTATTCATGCTAAGAGTGGAATAAAATATGTAATATTTGAAATATTTGAAATTTTTTATATGAACATCTAAAATCAGATAAGCCATATTGGATTTTCCAAGTAAAAAACTCTTAGGCGTTATAAGATAATGCTCCTGCTCCTGTCTACTCCTGAAAAATATCATAAAATATTAATGGGCTTTTTTTTAGAATCAACTATTATTTTACAAGTCAAAAACATTTTTTATAGGTATACCCTTTTTTCAAACACAACGACGGGTATATTGACTCTGCTAAAGCTGGTTGGAGTACAGAATATTAAGTATACGCTCATTTTTTTCCGTGTACGGTGTAATTGAAATGATTTCTACCCCCAACGCGTTGTCGGATTTGATGCTCCGCCCACAAAAGCGGAGGATGGCATCTTTTCTCTCTTTCGCTTGATGAACAGGCATAGCATCCTTTTTTGTCCAAAGGATGGCGTTAAGACAATCGTAACAGTAATTTTTTATTTAAGCACAGTTAAAAATTGCAGTTCCTGTGCGGTTTCAAAATGACGTTTTTTTGGAAAAAGATGTGATTATCGGGGAAAAAAATAAAACAATAAACCAAATTAGCATATTTAATTAGTGTCGTGTTTTCTAGATTGTTGGATTACAGCTAACGATTCTATGCAATGGAATTTTCATTTTTAAACAAATCGAGCTATGATAAAGATTGTATATTCAATTCAAATACTCAATTGCACAATTCGAACGCAAACAACGGCATTTCAGTGGCAAATCATATGAGCCACTACAATTTGATCATTGATTCCAGCTATAAGTTAAGGGCCAACGATACCGTTATCAGAAATTCTCTAAATCAAGACACAAATATATTTTTTTCGAAAATAACGAACGTAGCTGAGTTCTATCCCGCAACACACAATATTGCGTCCTACAATTCGGGTAAGTCCAAATTGTACAGCAAATTAGAAAACACATATAAAACATGAAGGAGATTGAACAAAGGTCTTGAAAAACATTACTAAGAACATCCCGGTCACTTATGCTAGCTACGGATGCTCTTACGTCAATCTGAAATCGTACGACCTGTACTCAAATCCACCCCGAAATCCTTTTGTTACATTCCCACACACAAGTCTGCGAGCAATTCCGCAGGTCATCACGGACGGACAGACGAACAAACAGAAGGACTGTTTATTGAATTGATCAAGAATAAATTTAGCCTTCGTTCCAACACCGTTTTAGTTTAATATATTGATCAATTGCCAAAAATCGACTTACCAAATTTGCGATTTCCATTTCTCCGACTTTTCAAGTTTGCGAGGCAAAGAGAGCGATCAGCTTCGACTGTGCTGAACTCTAGCTTCGTTACGAATTGTCACTTCTATATATTTTAGATCCATTCCATGCATAAATTTATTTATTTAATGCAGGTTATCAACTTAAATACACAGACGAATGCACCAACCTAAACGATAAATCTAAACAGAGGCGCATTCGCACAACTTTTACATCAAATCAACTAAACGAACTTGAGAAGATTTTTTTGGAGACGCACTACCCGGATATATACACTAGAGAGGAGATCGCATCGAAGCTGCATTTAACGGAAGCCAGAGTGCAGGTAAATCAAAAGCAAATACATTTATCGATATAAAATCGATGTTGCATGATCTGCAAATGAGTCACGCGTGAGAATCTGGCTGGAGTTAAACTGAACCGAAATCTCACTCTTCGTTCTGTCTCTCTTTTCTTTCTCTTTCTTCTCACTATCCTTCACTCCAGGTCTGGTTCCAGAATCGCAGAGCAAAGTTTCGCAAACAGGAGAGACACGCCGTATATATTATGAAAGATAAATGCAGCAAATTGGAAAGCCGACACGATTCAGTATCTGGGACCCAATGTTATAATGACTTACCGCTATCCGAATCTCAAAATTTATGCCAAAAGAAATGTTTTTATGATCAAATATAGAACATACGATTTATACTAAAAAAAGTATTTTTATCTTTTCGGGGAAGAACCAGATAATGACTTTCAACAACAGTAAAAACAACAAATTTTATTTAAACTAATATATACAAATAGTTAGAGCAGAAATACACTAACAAGCTCAGCGATAATAACCGTACATCTGTACAACTAATATCACTGCCCGAGGTTATTATCGTTGTCAGATTCTGCGTGTAGCCATCGAAGGACACAACACATTTGTGAGAGTCCAGATCGTCGTCATCATCGTAGACCGCCGCAAAGGTTGTGGCATTATAATATCCATCCTCATTCTCAATAGGGGCATTGGCTACTACCTTAACAACGTCATCATCGTCCGATCTAAAAAAAAGTTACGATTAATTAAAGAACATTTAGCATTGCATAAGCATTGCATTTACGTGATGGTCAGCGTTGGCTTCGGGAATACATTGGTCACTGTGCACTCCAGTTGTGTTTCGTTGTGGATCTGATAGCGATACATGTTCAGCGTATAATTTCGCACATCTATTACTTGAACTGACTTATGGTTAACGATCGTTTGTTTTTCCGTCTGTACCACACATTTATAGTCTCCCGTCGAGCTAATGGAGAGATTTATCAAAGCCAGCGAACTATATTGTTTATTTGGATCCGTTGAGCTCTGATATGAACTATCCACGTCGTTCTTAAAGTCAGGCTACGGAAACATAATTTAATATATTAAAACTAGGTTTGGAATTTGAAATTTTTTGCATAAATACAATTGGCGCAGGATGTGATCCGCGTATCCACTGATAAATAGTCTTATCATTCCTGAACCACTTAACCGTTAGCAACTTATCGCTGTTGGCGATCTCATAATCGCAATCCAATACAGTAGGTTCCATGTCATCATTTTTAAGAACGATAAACTTTGTATCGCCATCAACTTTAGCGGGCAGACATTGGGAACCTTGACAAGAGAAACAGATAGAAAACATCTTGAATTAAGTTTGAAATTCTCGACAAACCTGTTGGAATTTTACTTGATTTATTATTTCTTTCATATCGTGCAGCGAAATTTATGCGCCATATGTTACGTGAAATTCCAAAAATAATTTTGTTTCTCCTTGTTTAAATATATGCTCAGAGCTGTGTTGATTAACCGCACATGATGGAAATGACAATTTTGGAAACTCATGTGTTAATACTCGCTCAATTATTTAAGAGAGTATATAGGTACGTCCATTCTACTTTTTCCTTTCTGCTCTCTATTTTACTATCGCTAATAAAAGGGCATGCAAAAAGAAAATAGTTAGTTTTATACCAAATTGTTTTGGTAATCTCTTCTCTCTTAATAGAGATGAGCCGATTGATTCTTTAGAACATGTGCGAAAACAAATGGTTCGCAAATGGTTCGCAGACTATGGCCCCATCCTCAAAAAATAGATTCACACGTTGGTCTATCTGCCGAGGTCAAATGAATCATTTAGATGAACTATATATATTTATATAGAAATTTTTAAAATTTCTTAAACTCTGTCTCTCCATATGTCGTTGCACTTTCAACTGGAGAACATTCATTAAAGCTTCTTCACATTCATAAATACTGAATATAAGTTTCATTGATCAGTATTTATAATCAATTCTTGCTATTTGAAATTTCAAATTTGCCAAATATTTTCCTTCTGTTTGCACGCACATCACAAAATGGGAACTTTAAACAAATCTTTCAGCTTACCGTTGCTCGATTCAGAGCAAGGCTATGCATACGCACACACAAGCACACACTCTCAAAAAATGCACCTATGTATGTGTATCCTGTTACTGCAATAACTACATTTGCGGATATTTGGATACAGACGCATGTTCACAAAATATATTCATACATATATATATATATATATTGGCTATACAAGCAAATCTACACCATAATTTTTTGCGCGATGAAGAAATGATTTCATTTCTTAATTTATAAATAGTTTTCAATTGCTCAGTACGAGCGAAATTTGATTGGATGAAATCAGCTGACATGAACCGTTACCTTTCAAAAGCCCGGACGTAACAATAACAAGGGCAAGGAAAAGTTGCATGCTTGTTAACTTATTTTTGGCTCTTCAAAGAGCGTAACACAGAACGTCTTAGAAAAATTTCACTATTTTAAACACTACTGCTGAACCGTACGCTGGGCATGGTCAAGCACAATTGTCTGATATATCACAACTGAGCGTATGTCGACCGTGGCATACGCGTAGGCACATTCAA
>JABVZX010000001.1:17736149-17748963 GCA_020883565.1 Drosophila pachea
TATGATACAGCGCGGTGTATTGAACAACAAAACGTGTTTTGTTCTACAAATGGCTTGCTTGGAAATATAATACATAAGTGGAAATTAAAGGAACGCTAGCTGTTAAATTGAGAATCAATAATCATGTGCAGCTCATAGATGTACGTGCAAATATACATACATATACAGTTGATGACACACATATTTTTTTATGCGCGTAAAAATCGGCATGGCTGATGGGACCGGTCTATACATGTATATTTATAACCTTTTTTTAATCGCATATTATAAAAGGATACTGTGTGTATATTAAGTTATGTTTCATTCAGCAAGTTGGCTTTGAATTGAGAAAAAATGAAATAAAATGTATAAAATAAAACATATATTGTGTAGGAAATTAGTTATTTAAATAATCTTTAGTCATGGTGTTCTTTTAGGCTTACTAACATTTAGTGTAAGCTATTTTTATACTAAGTATCCCTTTTCAATTAGTGTAACAAGTAATTATAGATACCTACACCTCAAATATAAGTTATAAAATATTAGGAAAATAAATTTTCCCACCTATTCAATATAATATAATATTTATATATAATTTATTATCACATTTTGAAGAGACAGTCTGGGGATAGTCTAAAAGTGAACTAAATTTCTGTCAAGTAATGAATAGTAAGGAACTGGAACTTGTTCACATGTGAATCTGTAATGTTTCGATCAGTGTGCGTCAAATGATGGGCTGTGAGATGTTTGAAAGATATGAAATATAGAGTATGTGTCTATGAATGTGTATTTGTATATGCATATGTATTTGGATATGTGTGTGAGGACGTGTCTGTGTATACATATGGGTGTACGTGAGTATAGATGTATTTGACTTATATTGAATGTTGCGATTTAGTGTAAGTTCATTTATCCACACACAGAGAATATTCTTCAAAGCGAATATTACTAACTATTGATTATATACCAATATTTATACAAATACATAAAGCAAGTTTAAAGACTATTAAATAAAAGATATTTACTTAATTTTCTTGGAACAATTCCAGTTGTCAAACGTCCAATAGATCCATTAAAGTTGTTTGAACTAAATGGAATTATAATAATACCCTCTCAATTGTTTATAAAAACTTTCATATCATCATCTCAACACGAAAATAAAATTGAACACTACCTAATTTCATGTCCGTTCAAGTTTTAAATAAAATAAAAGTTTTCTACTTTCCAGTCCAAGATAGTAATTAAAACAAATTCAAGCAAAGTATTAAAGTTAGAACTTGAAATACTCTTCAAAAATGTTCCTTAGCTTTTACACACATACACTTTATAGGCATATTACAAGATCATGTGAGAGCAAGCTTTGTCTGAGTGAGAGAGAAAGTGGCTAAGAATGGGATTATATGATTATGAAGTATATCAGAGTGATTTTAGAATTGACTGAATGGTATAGATAATATTTAATTGAAACCATTTATGACTATAAACTATAATAAAATTTTGTGTACATTTTAGTGTTTTGAGTACAACCCAAAATGGATTTCGTACAAGTCTCCGAGGAGGAGGGTGATGAGCCAATCGAACTTCCAGCAGAGGAAGATAGAACTTTGTTAATATCAACACTTCAGGCACAGTTTCCTGGTTCATGTGGCCTTAAATACAGGAATATGGAAACGAAAGCTGTTCGTGGTGTTCGTTCAAACGAAGGCAGACTTTTTCCGCCAAATGCAGACTCGGGTTGGGGAGAATATGTCTATTTTTGTGTGTTCCCAAAAGGTATAGAAAATAACAGCAGATCTGCTGAACAGAGCGACAGTGATTATCGCCCAATATTGCCTCCCATAGAGAACAAACGTAAGAGTGATGATAACTTGGAAAATTCTACGGCAAAAACAAAGCGAATAGAAACCCGTTTACGATGTACTGATTTAATTGTATTGGGACTCGCTTGGAAAACAACTGAAGACAGTTTACGGGAATATTTCGAGAGCTATGGCGAGGTTCTTATGGCTCAAATTAAAAAAGATGTTAAATCAGGGCAATCAAAAGGCTTCGGATTTGTACGTTTCGGTTCATATGAAGCACAAATGCGTGTACTCGCCAATCGTCATCTAATCGATGGACGATGGTGTGAAGTCAAAGTTCCCAATTCAAAGGTATTGCATATAACCTTTAGTTTTATGAAACGAAAATTTATTTTTATTTTTTTTCCTACTATAGGGCATGGGCCATCAAGTGCCATGTAAAGTTTTTGTGGGCCGCTGTACTGAGGATATTAATTCGGATGATCTTCGCGAATACTTTTCAAAATTTGGCGAAGTAACCGATGTTTTTATACCCCGACCATTTCGAGCTTTTAGTTTTGTTACGTTCCTTGATCCAGATGTAGCTCAATCACTCTGTGGCGAAGATCACATAATTAAAGGTAAGCAATGGTTTACATTAATCTTTTATGTTGTTGAAAATTGTGGTTAATTTGGTTTTGCTTAACAGGGGTATCGGTTCACGTTTCAAATGCTGCTCCAAAGGCTGAACAAAACCGGACCCATCAAGGCCCAAACTATAACTATAACTCGGGGAATAATTACGGGATGCATTCGTACCATCCGCAAGGAAATCACATGAATCCAGGCAGAAGCGGACATCATAGAGGTAATAACCAACACAATCCACACGGAGGTGATAACACTGCAATCGGCAATAGTCACAGCAACATTGGCAGTGGTGGCTACGGAATGGGTAGCAATAATTATGGTGGCAATTTGGGTGGGGGTTACACAAATAGTAGTAATCATAATAGTGGTGGGAATATGAACCGCCAAGATGTAGGTATTCCCTATAATAGGCAGAATAATTTTCATGGCATGAATCAGCCACACAATGGCAACGTAGGCAATAGCGGTTGGATGAACAGGGGACATTTGGACATGCCTAACCTACAAGCGTTAGGCATAAATTCGCAAGGATCCAGCTCTTCAAATCAAGGGCAAAACATGAACAACCCTTTAGGCGTCGGACTTAATTTAAACTCATTGCCGATGAACCCTGCTTTGGTTGCTGCTGCGTTGAATCAGTGGAGCCTTCTTGGCAATCAGCTGCAAAATCAAAACCAGGATCAGCAGGCAAGCCTTTTATACAATATGATTGTTTCAAACAAAAAACTCTTTCAGTTACTTCTCAGGGAGGCAATTTTTTATCGTGGATGGCTCAAAACAACGGAGGACATTCGAATTCAAATATTAACACTGGCAGTCGCAAAGGACCAAACAATCCAAACAATTCCGGATCTGGAGGTATGAAACAAGGTGATAACTCGGCTTCTAACGATCAACAGGTAAGTTCATACCTGTATGATTTGTTTTTAACAAGATCTAATAAAAACTTTCGTTTTTTACAGAATGGTAACTCTTGGTCGAATCAAAGCAGCGGCTCTCAGAACTCTGATACTAAAACCAATTTTCTCTAAATATAAAAAGATTGTAAAGCTCTTCGCCAATGTCATACGAATAATATCGAATTAAAACAATTTAATTCAACAATTGAATTTTACATTTGTTTGTTTTGTGGTTTTGCGTATTTCTGTTCTTTCAAAAGTAGTTTGATTGGATGGGTTGATTTGTAGACTTGTGTAAATATTAAACTTAAATCAATTTGCTATTAGTCTCAAACAAGTTTTTTGAGTAAATATTAACGATTAAAAATAAGTTAAAAGTGAGACAATTATTTCTTTCCTTTATAAAGAAATATATCCATAAATTAATACATAATACGACTTCAATTACCAAGTCAATTATCAATATTAAATTCAGTCAAGTTAAATTTTGTTTATTGTTCTATTCCATTGTTCCGATTGAGCCCAGACATTTGACTTTAACGGACAAGCAATTTATTTCCAAAGTACAGTTTTAATTTGAACACATTTTCGAAACAAGTTGAATAAAAATGGATCAAACGGCGCGGAAGAGATTTATAGGACAGCAATTATTATATTTTATTGCTGGTCGGCGGTGTTGTCAGGAATTCGCTTGCACATTTCGACCTGCTGAACACAGGTTGTTCATAAGTTCAGCGCACACTTTAGGATTGCGTTCGCAGCTAATATTAAATCACGGACAGCCATGTATAAAAGTGTTCAAGAGAACATGCAAACACCATTTGGAAGAACCGAAGTCTTTGGCATTATCTCATTCAAGTGTTATGAGTTTATATACATTCTTGGAAAGCATTAAAGCCATGGAATTGGAAAATAAGCACATGATGGATTATTATAATAGATATCGCTTACGCATCGAAGTTCGACCTATTAATATTACTTTTGGATCTCGGAGTCATGGGATTATACAAACGATTCCGGAAAATCAAAGCAGACCTCTGTGCAATTCTACATATTATCAATATCAGAAAGACATAATTGATTTTATTAATGATAATCGCGTAACTATATTTGATGGTAATACGTCCTTGGATAAATCCGTTTTCTTCCCTCTAATCATTTTGAAAAACTTAGAGGACGTAAGAATAATATGTGTTGAGAGGCGTAGTGTTCTGGCAATCTACAATAGTGAACTATTTGCTGAATATTTGGGTGAAAATATTGGAAAATCAGTAGGAATCCACGTGCCTCAGACAAACAGCTTAAGTTCTGTAACGCACGTTATTTATACGACTGCTGAATACTTCTTACGCTCTTTGATGAACCCACACAGAGTAAATAATATTACCCACTTTGTGGTGAACGATGTAGATTTCCATGCACCCTACACCGACCTTTTACTCTATGAATTAAAAAGATTATTAGTTTTGGATGCAAATCTCAAAGTAATATTGTTTTCCCAATCAAACAACCCAATGCCATTAATAAATTTCTTCGGTCAAGGAAAAAAGTTTTGTAAGGAGCCAACAATGCAAAATAATACGATCATTTATTATTTGGAAGACATCCAGTCTAAAATCAGATTGGAAAACGTTAACAGCGGACCAGAGATTTACAAAAAGCAACGTCAAATGTTCAGAAATAAGAACATGAGACATTCTCAACTAGATAAATGCTTAGAGGCCTACGAGCAGCTCGGAAGTGATGGGGCACTTCGTCCCTTTTTATACGCCATAAATTACGAAATGGTGCCTGTGGACTACCAACATACAGTATCTGGAAAAACGGCTATTTTTATTGCCGCACGGCTTGGCAAACCGAAGCATCTTCGATTGTTGTTATTCATGGGTGCAAACCCAAGCATTACGAATGAATTCAATGAAAATGCAATGACTGTTGCTGCGTTGCATCATAATGCAGAGTGTGTTAACATCCTTCAGAATTTCAATCGTAATAAATACGTTTTGAAGAATGATAAACCACAATTTGTGAATAGCGAAGTTATACTTGATTTAATACACTCAATATTTTCAAATGCGACTTTTCTACCAGGTAAGTGTACATATTTATAGAATTGTTCAACATGAACTAGATTTGGCTAACTTATGCGGTAGTTACAGTATTATAGGGCATTTATTAAGTTTGTTTTAAATGAATTGTTTTTAACTTTCGATATCAAACATCGTTTGAGTATTTAGTAATAATCGAATGGCAACGAAACATGCTCATAATTGAGCCATCTCTATGTGTATCGATATACGTACAAATTCTAATAGAATATTAATTTTGTACACGGCGATATTTCTGTTTTGCGTTGTTAAATTAAAATGAACTCAAATCTAGAAAGCAATAAGGGAAAGATTATTCCCGCAACCAAGCGGCCAGATGGAACGTGGCGCAAGGAACGCAGAGTCAAAGAGGGCTACGTACCTCAGGAAGAAGTTCCGCTCTACGAAAGCAAAGGAAAACAATTTGTTGCTCGGCGACAAACTGGAGTTCCGCCTGGCATGTGCCCACTTTTAGCAGCGGAAATAAAAAAGGCGCGAGAAAAGAAGGAAAAGGCTAAAGCCAAGAAGGCTGAGAAGCAAATAATTACCAAAGTATCTACGGAACCACAATCGGATACTAACGGACTGGCGATCCCTCCAACTTCAAACCTAACAAATCATGCTCATAAAAGCTGCGAAGTGACAAAACTCTCAAAGGCATTAAAAGAGAATTTAACGGTATCTGATCCTGAGATTGATATAGCCAAACAGCTGAAGAAATTGAGAAAGAAAATAAGAGAAATTGAACAAATCGAAAGTAGAATCAAAGCCGGAGAAACAAATAAGCTTGATAAAGATCAGCTGGAAAAAGTGAAAAAGAAGTCGGAAATTCTGAGCCAATTAAGGAAAATCGAGGAGAGCTCCATGGCTATATCACAGACATAGCTATCGAATGCAGAATGAATCTTCTCTTTAAAAATCGAGCTAAAATCATTGCCCGTCTCTACTTATCTTACCGTACATGTCTGTTAAATAGTTGTAATATTTTTAATTTAACAGTAATTTACATATATGTGTTTTTGAAATGTGTGGTTACCGTAGCTCTGGGAAGCCGAACGGTTTAATTTAAATTTATTTTATAAATAAATGCGAATCAATGCAATCCAAATGTTGCGCAAACCTATTTCAAATCAATTATGCTTTATTTTTTTCCTTTTTGCAGGAAACATTTTGGTCATATTACCAACTTATTATCATTTGGTTAAACTCAACTATATGTTGTTAAGAAATTATTTACTTGGGAAATTACAAGATTTTTCCATATTCTTGTTACACGAAGACATGGAAATGGAATATCTGCACTCTTTAGTAAACGCGCCAAATGACAGCATAAAAATCGTCTTGGCTACCGAAATAGTCGAGTCGCTGTCACTGCCAGTATCATTTCATTATCTCATAGATACAGTTTGCCAGGTTAGCTCCATATACGATGGCGTCAGTAACAGTGTAGAAGATCGATACGAATGGGCATCAAAAGAATGCCTAAAGCGAAGACTATCTGTTCTTGAAGGTGGTCCAGGTTGGTAAAACTCCGCCCCGTATTGAATACCGCAAAACTAAAATCTTATAATTTTTAGCTGCTGCTGATGCTGCTGCACGGAAGTACTGCTTTCGTTTAATATCGAGTGATGTGTTTCACAAGCTAAATGAAATCAGACGGCCATCAATGCTGACTATGCAATTGGACAAGATCTGCTTGACTGTTAAGCTTCTATCTCCGAATTCGAGTATTAGTGAATATTTATCCTGCATGATCGCACCGCCGCCGCTATTAAGTGTCCATCAGACAATACAGTTTCTGAAGAAGATCGATGTGCTGGATGAAGCGGAGAATGTGACTTGTTTGGGCAGTCGCCTAATAGATATTCCTCTGCCCTGCCAGCTCGGACGTATTTTGATTTTCGGCATATTGCTGAAGTGTCTGGATCCGTTATTGACTATTGTTGGTTCTCTGGTCACTGCAGATCCCTTGAGTATACCTTTCAGCGAGGAGATCGAAACGCCATGGAAGAAATTCACGATTTATATACAGAACTGTATCAAGAGCGAACGTGTTCGCTTGGCCGACGATCAATTCTCAGATCATTTCGTTTCGGTGCGTTTGTTTCAAGAATGGCAAGAACGATTTAAAAACGAAACAGTATCCTTATATCTAACCGATGAGTACGAGTTTCTGCTAAATGGCTTGATGGAACAATTGAATCGAAAGCGTATTCTAATTGTTCGCGCATTACGAGCGGCTAATTTGGTGCATTCCTATGGCCAATTGAACATTCAAGGCGTTAACATTAAATCAGGCTGCTGGCCATTGGTAAAAGCTGCCCTTGTCGGCGGATTGTACCCGAATTTGTGTGCCATCGATAATAAGGGGCAGTCCATTAAATCTGCCCATACTGAACATGTCTATTTGCATGCCGATTCGGTGCTCCGTAACTTCTTCGAACCATTCAAACAAACTGCTCAACGATTCTTCACGCAATGGATCGTCTGTACGAAACACAAAAATAACATAAAATATGCAACCGCCGTGCTCTCCCTGGCTGTAGCAATGTTTTCTGGTATGTCGGGATTTATCTTGGATAAGTTATCGTTTCTAATATTGATTTTTACAGGACCTAGTTCTTTGGGTTTAAAATACATGGTTGAACTTCAAAACCCCTCGGATTTTGGCAAAATTCACTACTTCATAGATGAATGGATTTGGCTGCTTGTGTCGAAATCCGATTTTGATTTGGTGTTGAGAACTCGTCACAAGTTTTTCCAGATCTACGACTATTTTTTGCGCAATTGCTGCGAGTTGGACAAATGGCGTAGCGATGCAACAATACTGACAAAACAGCAACAACTGTTGGAAACTTTGACGAAAATCTATGAGAATGAAGAGGCTATTGCTGGGTTCACAAAGTGTTTGAACACCGTCTTTCGACCGACTATAAAGCTACCACATTTATATTTGCTAAGCGTAAATTCGCACTTCACTTGGCAGGCGCCAAATGAGAAAACAACGGATCCTGTCGAACGACACTTTTTTTTACTACATACTGGAGAGGATGCATCAGAATTTTACAAGAAACCAAATTTAAGTGACAAAGATATTCTCGGGAAGTTTGCTAGACCGATTGAATCGCCTAGCAGACAGATTTACGTAATTTTATATTCCATAAAATATCATGCTCTATTGAGCATTTGCCGAATCAAATGGTACAAGGATGAATTGGTCTTCAATGAATACTTTAGAAATTGCATTCCTCTGTCTGAAGTATTGTGAGTTTAACTTTTATGTTATTTATTGATTTTGTATATACAAATTAAATTAAACTCATGCTTTTCAGGCAGTATTGCTCGTCCTCGAACGTGAGTCCTCCGAGCTTTGACGGACAGTTGACTTCAGTGCTCATCGAGAAAAGTCTTGGAAATTTAATAATGAATTTATTCGCTTATCGTCACCATTGGGTACACAAATAGCCACGCACAGTTATACAAATAATACCATCAGTTGAAGATTTAATATCCGTTATGGAATAGATTATTAATTAATGCACAATCAAATGTCATGAATACTTAATTACGAGATTTAGATACGCATTCGCTTGAAGTTAAATGCGTAAAGATTTTAAGTGCAGCTATTGTATTATTACTTTAACTGGATAACAAATATAATCGAGGCTTTATAATACATTTGGTTTATTTCTACAAAAAGTATTCGAGATTATTGCTCACGCACACATGCATAGATTACATGGAAATGGTAATGTGTGATTTACAGCTATTTAAAATTATGAATTAATGGCACCCACAGGACTTGACGATCATGTTGCGATACTTTTTCAAATTAACATTCTCATCGTTCAGGTGATAGAGGACAGGTAGTGCGCCCAATCGTGTGGGTGCACAGCACGGCTTTGGCACCCGTTTTGGTTCCATTAGGTGAACCAGGGTCTGGACAATGGCATGATTGGTGGCATTCATATGCGCATTTAAAGGAAAATTGCATTCACCGCTGCAGTAAAAGGCACCGTAGCCATCGGGCGCAATTATCCAATCATGCCAGCCCAGATCCTTGAAGTCGATATACAATGTTTGCATCTGACAACTGCGCGTATTCTCGACCATATTGTCAGTGAAGGGATTTACTGGTTCCGATTTGTTCCTTCGACGCTGATGCGAAGTACTGCGTTTTGTACGCTTTTGATTGTTGTGCGTGGATGTGGCTTTGATTAGCTCGGGACCCCTGAAAAAACCGATCATAAATGGTTGATTCTCATCGTCCACCTTGACTTTACGATGAATTAAGCCGATATCATCGAGCTTAATCTCACGATCCGGTTTGTTCAATGCATGAGCACCGATATAAATGCCATGATTATCGCTCGAATTGATATGCCAATCGTGCAATGCTTCCGTAACGTTAAGCTCTAGCCATCCCACGTAGTCACCAGTTGTGTTCACTGAGGACAACGCTTCGAGTGTGTTATCGGTCGTACCTGTTGATCGAATCCTGTACACTGTAACTGTGAACTGCCTGTTGGTGGTGAGCCATTTGCCCTCGTTGGCATTCTGGTATATACGTAGCTCGGCCATCATTAGATAATTGTCACTGGGTATATTGGAGACATCAAACCACAGACGTCTGCCATGCTCATGGCGCATCTCTTCGATATTGTGGTTGCGTTTATTTTGAAAAGTCATTATTATATCGCTCTCATCTATAGCCCGTTTATCGAGATCTGTAATGAAATTTTGTTCGCTTTCGTTCAGATCACGCTTGGAGCGACTGCGCTCATTTTTATGCTGAACACTGAGTCCTTCTTCTGCGGAAATACGATTATAGACATCGAGCAGAAACTTCGGCGCCGATTTTCGAAGAGACAAGCCATGGGTTTTGTGATGTAAAGGACGATCGGCAATACCAAGAAACTCTAATATTTCATATGATACATCCAGTTTATCGTCCTCAGTTAGGACACGTTGCATAACTGTCTGATCCTTGCCATTATCTACGTAGATGCCAGACTGCGTTGTGTCGGCAATAGGCGCAGTAGAAATTATGAATATTAACCAAATAATTGGTAAAGCAACAACTGAGGTTGTCATGTTATTTGTTCACTTCTAGCTAACGCCCAAAGCTCTTAGCACCTTTTTCTCTGATTATAAAAAGTATAGTGTTTCCTCGACTGCGCCGTTTCGATAGTTTATTGCTGTAGTTCTTAATGTGTACATTAAAAATACATACACACTAGTTTCAGATTCGTTGTATGTATCTTAATCCCATGGATGCATTTTTTCTTCTGTTAGGCACTTCTCATCAAGTTGGCAGGGCTGACGATCAACAGGGAGCTGAGACAGCGGAACAAAACGATCTGGTTCGGCTTAAATTTGAGATATATAATGTTAGATCGTTTGTGTATGAATACCATCTGGCCATCTCATAATAATATTTATTAAATGCTCCAAATCCAGAAAGAAAAACTGTGCAAAACTCAGAGAAATATTAACGAGGTATTATAAATATAATGAAATTCCCAATTAAAACATATTTAATATTTTAGTCGCCAAATTTAGAAATTGAGTAATTTATCTTTTTAATAACTATATGTTTGAAACGTGTGTATGGATTTAAATTTGAAACTCGGCGCAATTAAACAGTAATGAAGAGTACCAACGTTAGCCAGCACTGTTGCGCGACTTTAAAAATACTTGCCACTTTCATGTTGTACGATAACGATAGTAGCATTTTGGAAAATATATCCAATGTTTATCTAATTTCGATAATGTATTTAGTACCAAATCAGCTGTTGTGTTTGGTAAAGTGCTCAAATATTTGGCAGTTCCTTCTGAAAGAGAAAGGTCGAGTAACAGTTTGTTGAGAGCCAGTGAAATCTACAAATCTAATTTAAGTGAGTAGTTACACAGTTCTTTTATTATATATATATTTATATATATATATTCATATATACATATATACGTCTTACACATCCAAGCGTGTTTTAGAAATTTCCTTTGCTAGAAAATTATAAGCTGCTGTGCGTCATAGCAAAATTATTCAATTAATTACATGTAGTCGAGTATATCAATTCAAGTGAATATATTATAAATAGAATTAGATGATTAGTAATAGATGTAGAAATATTTGTAAATATGTCGTGTGCTTGAGAATGCATATTTATTTCCGCAAATTGTTTTAAAACCACTTTTGCATCGTATAGTAATGTCAATTGTTCTCCTCGATTGATATGTTTACAGATGTCGCATACTCTCACTCATATACTTTTATTTCAAAACTACAACAACAATTTTGCGGAGAGTTTGCTTGCTTTCGAACAAACACACAAACAAATATTGTTTAAGCAACTAATTAACGAATACAGCATAGAATTTTATTTATTGGTTTATTAACAAAAAAAGACGTTCAAGTTCAACGGTTCTATAATCTACACACGTGAAAATGTATATATGTATTGGTTTATATATGTATGTATGATGTCACCGTTAAATCGTATATACGCATATTTATATGAATGAAGCATAGAAATATAAAAAATATTTCTTTGCAGATAAATTCAAGCGTGTCGTCTGTGCGTGATATAATAAACACACAAAAAGTACAGAAAAAAGTAATATATTTATTAAAGAAAAGGAAACAATGGCTCCAAATAATATTCCATATGCTATACCAAAACATAGACAGTGATTAAAAGTTATAAATATTCGGCGTTAAAACAAGAAAGACCTGTTGTCTTTCGCTTGCCGAAAATGAAAACAATTTCTGAAGAAAAATAATATGTAAACCTGGCTTAAATGTATAGAATGCGTACTTGGACGTTATTCAAATTATGACGCCCTTTTTATTAAATAATATACTTAGATACATATCCATTTGACAATTATGACTCGGACTCGTTGCGTGACTCGGTTTAATAATGCCACTTATTTGGCCATGTCTAAGATAATGCTTAAATAATTTCCATTGGGATAAATTACAAGCGCCAGTGTGTATTGGTGTGCGTGTGCCGTGAGCCTGTGTGTGTTGTCTCCCATGCTACTCATTTGTTAAGTCGTATTTAAATGCAAATTGTCCTTAATTAGAATAAGCTGAATGCAACATTTTTAATTAGAGTCTAAATTTGGAATTTCTTCATTTGACTCAAACAAGCATTTAGATTTGTTTACATTGGAGTTAATAGTTAATTCTTTTTAGGTTCGCTTTCCAGAATGGATGAGCTCAAAGGGTTTTTCAAACAGGCCGGACAGGAGTTCCTCAACGCCGCCGGCCAGGCAGCCATGGGCGCCGCTAAGGAGGTTGTTGGCTCTGTCATAAACGAGATATTTATTAAAAAGGAGGCTGAGACGAAACGTGTCCTGCCAAGCATCAAGAACATGCGAGTTGTAAGTGAAGGCTGAGAAAATGAGAGAGAGC
>JABVZX010000001.1:17749144-17776248 GCA_020883565.1 Drosophila pachea
CAATTCGTATTAGACTCTTAACATTTCTGCCAATTCCATTAACAATTTAAACGATAAATTTAAATTCAGCGACCATTGCATAGTGAACCCATATTTTATGGTAATGTAAGTGTCCCTTGGAATATGTATAATCTGTGTTCGTGTTTTATTACTTTTTTCTTGTTTTTTTCTTAGTGTTGTTGTAATTGAGGTTTATTGTAATCTCGTATATTTCACTCAGAAATCATTTTTACACTTCAATTTATTTTTTTTTGTGCTGTGAGTAAACAAAAGATAGAGGGGAATACTGTAATCAGATCAAGGGGTTATATATATTGAGATTTCTATAGGTGTTTGTAAATTGTATTGTATTCCTATGTATTTACGTATAAATGTGTGCAAATCTTGAGGTTTCTATAGAACTATTTGTCAATTGAAGAGGTATCCTAAGAATCCTATAGAACTACTTGTTTATTTGGACCTTGAGTTGTAAATAGAAATATTTTCAAATGTAACTATATTTGTCTGGATTATTTTAAAAATGTTGTAGAAGTAGAGAGAGAATCCTCTAGTACAACTTATAAATCGTATAAAGATCGTGATATATGTATGATATGTAGATAATTGTATATAAAGCTCTTAGCATCTCTATAAAACTGTTATGAAGTTCTATAAAAATTCTGGGATTCCAAGTGAGCTACAGCTTCATGGCTCAAAACCTGGTGCAATAAAGTCTATAGTGCCCAACCTTAGAGCTTTAGCTTCAAAAACCTAAGGATTCTACAAACAAATGATTTATCCTAGCTCTGTACAAAAGGCCTATATAAAAGTCCTATAAATATCGTACTGTAAGATATGGATAAGTATAATCACATTGTCTCACAATTGTAAGCAAAATCAAAACATATCAATCAAATTTTATACATTACAGTTTAATCCTTTAAAGTTGATTCTAAAATGAGGTTTACTTTTGTAGCTTGGCGAAACTAGCTCCAATCTGGGTGCATATTCCGAAGTGCAGGACTATGAGACACTCTTGAATAGCTGCCTGACGAGCGGCTCTCTCTTTGAGGATCCACTATTTCCGGCTAGCAATGAGTCGCTCATGTTTTCGCGGCGTCCAGATCGTTACATCGAGTGGCTAAGACCTCAAGTGAGTGGTTTAGTTGGAGTCATTTTCTAAGTAATTGCATTTCCTGTTGATCTCTAGGAAATCGTTGATAATCCGCAATTCTTTGTGGAGGGTTACTCGCGATTTGACGTGCAACAGGGCGAACTTGGCGATTGCTGGCTGCTGGCTGCCACAGCAAACTTGACGCATGAATCATCGCTCTTCTTCCGGGTTATACCGCCAGATCAGAGCTTCCAAGAGAACTATGCGGGAATTTTCCATTTCCGTTTCTGGCAATACGGTAGTCACATAATAATCGCTCGATAAATCATAACCCGATAAATTTTCTATTTATTCATTGGTCAGGTAAATGGGTTGACGTCGTCATCGATGACCGTTTGCCCACGTATCGCGGGGAGCTACTATACATGCATTCGGCGGAGAAAAATGAATTCTGGAGCGCACTGCTGGAGAAGGCATATGCAAAGTGAGTCTTTCGGGATGTCTAGTGTAACACGAACTATTTATATGTGTTCCCCATAGATTACACGGATCGTACGAAGCCCTTAAGGGTGGTACCACATGCGAGGCTATGGAAGATTTCACGGGCGGTGTCAGCGAATGGTATGACCTTAAAGAGGCGCCAGCGAATCTGTTCTCCATACTGCACAAAGCAGCCGAGCGTAACTCGATGATGGGCTGCTCCATTGAAGCGGATCCGAATGTGCTGGAGGCCGAAACGCCTCAAGGATTGATACGTGGACATGCTTACTCCATTACCAAGGTGGATAACTTTCATCTCATTTGTTGAACTCCATTTGAATTGGTCTTTTTTGATTTATAGGTGTGCATGATTGACATAGTGACGCCAAATCGTCAAGGAAAGATTCCAATGATTCGAATGCGAAATCCATGGGGCAATGAGGCCGAATGGAATGGTCCTTGGAGTGACAGTTCGCCGGAATGGCGTTATATACCAGAGGAGCAAAAGCAGGAAATTGGTCTAACATTCGATAAGGATGGAGAGTTTTGGATGTCATTCCAAGATTTCCTCACCCACTTCGATCGTGTTGAACTGTGCAATCTGTCGCCTGAGTCGTATGCTGACGATCATCAGCAAAGTGGGAAACGGAAATGGGAGATGTCCATGTTTGAGGGTGAATGGACACCGGGTGTAACAGCCGGTGGCTGTAGAAATTTCCTTGACACCTTCTGGCACAATCCTCAGTATATTATCAATTTGGTGGATCCGGATGAAGAGGACGAAGAAGGCAACTGTACAGTTATTGTTGCCCTAATGCAAAAGAATCGTCGATCTAAACGCAACATGGGAATGGAGTGCCTCACAATAGGTTTTGCCATCTACAGTCTGACCGAACGAGATCTCCAGACTCGTCCGCAAGGCATCAATTTCTTCAAGTACAAGTCTTCCGTTGGACGTTCGCCACATTTCATTAACACTCGTGAGGTGCATTACTTTGAAGTACACTTTTTAAATGGTTTAAGTTAAAAAATTTCTCATATATCTAGGTGTGCGCACGATTCAGTTTACCTCCTGGTCATTACCTCATCGTACCCTCAACGTTTGATCCAAATGAGGAGGGAGAGTTCATCATTCGAGTCTTTTCCGAAACTCAAAATAATATGGAGTGCGTATACAAGACAAGTGAAGAAGAAGAGTTTGTATATTAGATGTAATTGCGGCCGCAGATATAATATTTTCAATTGAATTAATGCGAAAATCAAGGGTTGGGTATGTCACTAAGTATATCAATTATTTATATTTGTATGCATGTCTAACGTACCTGGTAGAACTATTTCTTGGGGGTGTCCTCTGTCCATATAATGGATAGCTTTTACAGCTCAAATATGTAGTGCTAATCCTTAGTCCTGGCAAGTTCTACAATGTTAAAAATTTATGAATATGTAATATATTGGATATGGGTATATGGTAGGAGCTATACGATTCTGGATGTATTAGAGATGCATTTTGAATGTGCGTTAAATCTTTTACTAACTCGATTACAAATTTTTGGTGTAATTTTAGTTTGTTCTAAACTCTTCGAATACGTTTTTTCTTTCATGTATATATTTTTCCATTGCTGTTGTATTCCACATAAAGTATTCCTATCCAAATCCGTATTAGATCTTTCAGAACTGAATGATTTACCATAAAGTAAATTTGTATTAGTCTGTTCTGTGATGACAAATATTATTGTAATAAATCTATTGCGCAATACAACTAATTCAATTAAGTCTGTCTTGTTTTTTAATTAGTGTAAATCATTTTCATTTTTTAACGAAATTTTTTTTACTTTACTCTTATTTACCTTTAGTATATCCTGGACACGATTTATCACAAGCATTTAATTTTTCACAATATTTCGACTAATTTTCAAAATTATCCTCTTTTTTTTTGTCTCATCAATTACAAAATTTCCCGTTTTTATATAGAGAGAACGATGACCATGTTGGTTATGGGGACGATTCGGATAAAGTAAGTAAACAGTTGCGTAGTTGTGGCATAAAATAAATTGCTTTGGTTTTTTGTGACAGGTATCACCAGGTTATCCAACGCCAAAGCCCGTCGATCCGCAGAAGGAGGGCTTGCGCAGGTTATTCGATAGCATTGCCGGCAAGGATATGGAAGTTGATTGGATGGAACTCAAACTAATCTTGGATCACTCAATGCGTGATGGTAAGTTACGAACAATAGAAGAATATGATTATATATCTTACAATCCATTTCGTTTTAGACTTGCCAAAGGCTGTTGTCTATAATCGACAATCTGCTGTCAATGCCTTCGAAACACAGGCTTCAAATCAGGAAGTGCCGGACAATGCATGTGGAATACTTTCCCTGATATGTGGCCCGTTCCTTAAGGGTACACCCTTCGAGGAACAGCTGGGTATGAACGATCAGTCCAATAAAAAGCTGATCGAAGAGCAACCAACAGGTAATAATAATGCTTTGTACAAGCTATAAATACTTAATATTTAATGATCTCTACATTTAAAGCCATAGTCGATGAGACACATGGTTTTTCCAAAGATGTTTGCCGCTCTATGGTGGCCATGTTGGACGCAGACCAATCTGGAAAACTGGGCTTTGAAGAGTTTGAGGCATTGCTCTCAGATATTGCCAAATGGAAAGCTATATTCAAGACATATGACACTGAGAATTCCGGCAGAATATCTGGCTTTCAGCTACGCGAAGCACTCAACTCGGCTGGTTATCATTTAAACAATCGAGTTCTCAATGCTTTGGGCCATCGTTACGGATCGCGAGATGGCAAAATCGCGTTTGATGATTTCCTTATGTGTGCTGTGAAAATTAAAACATTTATTGGTAAGAACAATGAGTTTTTAAATTGCAAGCATAATATCTAACATATGGAAAATATTTTCAGAAATATTTAAAGAAAGAGACTCCGAGCACAACGAGACAGCGACATTTACTCTCGAAGAATGGATTGAGCGGACAATATATTCATAGAGAAACTCTTTATTGAAAGAAAAAAGAAATAACTGAAAGACCCGAATACTCTTTTTTATGTATCGCAACGGATGACAAAACTTTTTATGTCTTTTACTATGTCTAAATTCAGTATAAAATGTAATGCACTTACATTTATGTCAAGCCTTATAAAAAACAAATTTGGAATGTTCGCATTTATATCTCGTTAGTTAACTACTTTAACTATGCTTACACTCCCAAGAAAATTCTAATCAATTTTTCAATAAAGTCACTTTAAATCGGTTTTGTATGAATTAAAGAAATTTATGTTGCTTTTGGAAAACGAATTACGACAACGAATCGATTATTTTAATTTAAGCATAGGCGAACGGTTTGTTCGTTAGGCGCGGTTCGGATTCAAACAGTAAAAAGTAATATACATATGTGTATATTATGTATAGAAATATTTTTCGCTTCTTTATAAAATCTGTAGATTAGATAGCATTCCAAATATTAGATTTGGACACATGTTAGTATACAGCAACTCGATATTTTGGAACATAATGTTGTCTAGTCGAATGTTGTAAGTTTTTATTTATTAATAATTGCCGTATTACATAAACATATTTAGTATCTTAAAGTATTTTTGACTACTTGATGTTTCAATAATGCATTTCATTACGGCCGGCCGACGTTGAGTGTTCGTCATATTTTATGAAAATGCAATATTTATGTGTGTTTGAGTTCTTGAGATGAATTCCGCTTTTGTGAAAAAACATATGTACATACGTATTTTGATTTTCTATATACACATAATATTAGCATATACTATCTGTTGACTTTAGATTCAGGCATATTAATAGGGAGTGAGTAGGATAAAGAACTATACTTTTTTATGCATGGCCATGCACCGAAGATGTATTACAATACATATGCTCCGCTGTATTACTTAATGTGTCTTCGATTATCTTTAAGGGCTCATTTGTGCGCCCGTCGAGGCTTATTTCGTTTTCTCTATGTAAGCTGCCTTTCGGGTGCCCATCAATCAGGCTACCACTGCAGCTAGCAGTTTGCAACTGTTGCGTACTGAAGCTCGGCTGCGAGTTTTCATTGTCGTATAGACTAATGTCGGTATTGTATTTAATCGGCTCAGCGCCAATCGAAAGAGACGATGACGCTGAGCCGTTATCCGCAAGCGAATGGTTGGACTCACAGTTTAATGAACCGCAAGACGCTTTTCTGTTTGGCATTGCAAAAGTTTGATATCGATTTCTTATCGAGTCGACTACATCGAAAAGATTCTTGGCATCCATCGCCAAAATGTGAGCCGCCGATAACATACTTCTGCAAATTATTATTGTTAATATGAAAGTATGTTTGGTACATATATATATATATCGCATAATTACTTTCGATATTCACTATCCAAGGTAGTCTCACTGTATTGATGTGCTAAACGCATAGCCGAAACTAACTCCTGCATGTCTTTGGAGAGAACTTTGTGTGCCATCTCTACTTCTCTGCAAAAAGAACGAGAATCTTTAAATAATATATTCAGAGCTTGAGTTATTGAGGTAATTACTTCAAAGCTTGAGGAGGAAATAATATAGAAATATTATCCACTGATTTGAGAAGTTTTCTCAGCTCAACTCCGACATTTTTAACTAAAGGTAAGTAGCCTTCGACGTAAGCCTTTTCAACACCCTGAGAGAGCACCATAATTGATTTCACAACAGCTGTTGTAGCACAGTAGACTTCATCGTTTGCACGATTAATAGGTCGGGTAGTCTCTGGAATTTCACTATTTCTAAACTTTGTGACTTCTTCTGGGACCGAGGATGTCATCTGATCTCCTGAGGCATTATTCAGCTTAAGTGAAACGATGTTTCCATGTTGTTGTGGCCTATTCTTGGAATTGGAGCAAATTGGCGTGCTAGTTGCTCCTTCAAACATTACGTCTGACTGGAAAGTTCGGTGTTTACCCACGTCCGCGTCTGCCGCCGATGTAATCGGACTAGAATGCTTTCTCTGAAAACAAAAAGATTAGCTACAAGTCGAAATTTAACTCGTTTTAGAGCCATACCACCAATTCCTCCTGGTACAACCATTCGCCATCGCTGTTACTATCCTTACGCTGCTGCCACAGTTTATCTCCTATTGGATTCGAAATTACCTGTAAATGAACATTGTATATTATTTACTTAAAACCTTAAATTATGCTACTTAAACATAACAGAAAATCAACCAATAACAACAAAGAGATCATAAGGAAATAATAAAATTGGGTAAATTGTCGCGTTCGCGTGTCAGCATAATACTTCGTCCGAGCAAACCTGATTTCCCACTTCAGAATTAATTTGCATACAAGCTGCTCCTTCCATGTTAACGGCTTTGCGATCAACCTGAAGTGGATATGAAAGTGTTGTCCATTGTGGGTCTCCTGAAATGTCATGAACGTTGCCTTGTAAGGTATCGGTGAATACAAAGCCGCTTTGTTGTCCACCGAAGCACTGAGGGCCAATATATTCTTGGTCTATCTGGTTACCAGCTTCAGGCGCACCTGCCGATGCAGATGCAGATGCAGATGCAGATGTAGATGCAGATGCTGAGGCAACCATATCAATCTGTTGCTTAACAGACACACAGGTCTTTAGGCCAACTCCACCAAAGTCATAGATCTCCTCAGGTAGGGAATCGCATTCAATTGAAGTTTTCATTTGTTGGCGATACGTATGTAAGTGACTGTTGCGTTCCATACTCCTAGAACGGTCAGGATGAAAATTTGTGCCTTGTTTGTGATAGAGCATATTTTGTGCTGACATCAATGACTGATGACGCTCCAAACTACCGCCCTTCGAGTGCATCGGTTTATCCATTTGTGGCTGATGCCTTTCGAGGCTGCCATAAAGGCTATAGCCCCCGACTTTAGCGGCTGGATTGCCAGATTTGTTATCTATTTTCAGCTGGCTTATATTAAAGTCATTATCCGTATTTGGTGCGCTGATTATAAAGTTGTTCTTAAGTGGCAAATTCTCGGACATAAACCCTGCTGATACCTGGTGCGGCCTATTATTATTGGTTGGGGGTATGTATGCTGGCATGATACTCGAATCAAATGAACTAATTACAGATGTTGCAGATGGATAAAGGTTTTGAGAAGAGGTGCTGTTAGTTGGAAATTTGTTTTGAAGCTTTGATTCAGCGACAGGATCGAGCTTAAGGAGCTCCGCAGCCGGGAGTTTAGTAGTTTTAAGCGATTGATTCGATGTACTGGAATCTATTCCTACGGCTAAAGTATTAAATACCGATGCAGGTGTTGTATATGCAGCAGGATTTATGCCACGCTTTTGATTCTCCATCATTAACCTGGCTAGCACAGCAGGATTTTGGGCAATAATATATGTCTGCGGAACACCCCTATTGTTCTCCTCTGATGTATTCAATGTGCTTGGATTTTCTGGAATTAGGTAAACAATCATTGCCAAATGAGTCGCGGCTAATTCGGTCCGCATATATTACCAGATTCATTAATTGTTCGAGATGGCTTTAATGGTGGAATATCACTGTCTTCCTGTCCTATCCAAGAAACTCCTGCTAGACGACGCTTCTCACGCCTCAGTGTCTCCGTTGAGGTCATATCGTCCTCAGACAAAATTTCTCTGAAATATATATCATATATAACTAATAGCTCCATACTCAGTTTTTTCCAAACATACTCAAGTGTTTCCTTAATCCGCTTGAAATTTGGCCTCTTGAGCGGCTCGTATGCCCAACACTGTGACATCAAAGAGTAGAGTCTGGGCGGACAGTTGGGAGGCAACGGTAATCTCTCTCCATTTTCCAGCTTTGTGATAACATCACTGTTCTTCACGCCTTGAAACGGCTTCACACCCAGCATCAGGATTTCCCAAATACAGACACCTAAGCAAGAGCAAATAATTATCAATCGAATATTCTTAATCAATTTCAGAATTCAACCAACCAAACATCCATACATCGCTAGCTGTAGTAAATCTTCGGAAATTGATGGACTCCGGGGACATCCACTTGATTGGCAACGCAACTGAAATAAATATGTTAATGAGTGACAAAACAAATATATTCATATTGAAATTCTAACCTGTTGGAGTTGAGTGATAATAGGACTGATCGGATACCCAGCGCGACAAACCAAAGTCCGCAAGCTAAAATAAAGTTGGAGTAATTAGTACAAAGATATTTTAAAACTTTCGGTTTTCCATGACAGCACCTTAACGCATGTGGGGGTGCTCACAAGAACATTCCGAGCTGCAATATCTCGGTGTACGAATTTCTTTGACTCCAAATAGCTGAGCGCCGTTGACAGCTGGTAACAATATCGAAGCAACGTTCTTTGAGTTAGCCTGTCAAAGAAACGATTTCACAAATGATAATATCTGACATTTCAGAAAGATAACACTATTGTTAAATACCTCTCGCTGTTCGCTTTTAAGTACGCGCGCAATTCGCCAAGTTGTGCCAATTCCATGACTATCCAAATGGGCATAACGCTGCATATACCGATCAATCGAATAATGTGTGGGTGATGGAACTTCTGCATAATATCTATAAGGTAAAATTGATTCGATTTAAATAATGTATTGCTAGTAAAATAGATTCCTAATAAAGCTCACATGCTTCGGCAAGAAAGTTTTCTGTCTTTTCGGGGTCCTCGTTAGATTTACATGTCTTAACGGCAACTTGCATAACGGTATATTTGGCATCGGTATTATTTTGAGCACTCTCGGTTTTTTTATTTTTAGCTTTAGCTGATATTGGTACTGTAATCGTGCCAACATAGACGTCTCCAAACTGGCCCACTCCAATCTTCGCACTGAGCACTATTTGAGATCGATCAAGCTCGTAATTTCTTACTATTGAGAAACTTTATATTAATTTCTTATATTTCCTTATAATCAACTTTTATCGTACCGGTCGGCGTCGAGTAGTCGCCTTCACCTTCCAGTAATCCAATTTCTGCGTAATCATCGGTAAGCATAGGTTTACTTTTAGTGGGCGATGATGTAACTGGATCTTCTTGAACTGCATTGGATGACTTAGCGGTGGCTTTCGCAATGTTGCTTTCTCGTTCCCAAACTGTAAATCCTAGATCTTTTGTTAATAGCCTGCAGTATCCATCAATAAGATCGGCAATACTTTCAGCGGTCTGCAAAATATTATACATTAATTATAATCGGATTTATGAATATATGAACTATTTGATTTTACATTGACTCCATTGCATGTTATAATTAAATCTTCTGCAATATTAGATGCAGAAATTTTAATTTGAGTTTTGATCTTCTGACAATTGCATTTCATATTTTGCGTTTCGGGTTCAGTGGATGTTTTTTCCTTTGGGAGAGCGCAGGTCTTAATGGCAACGATATCTTTAAATTGCGCAACATTTCTTAGACTTGCTTGGGGATGGGTCTGATAAGAGATTCCTGAAATGAAACAATATTATCACATCACAATTTTATAAATGTATATAATGCTAAATTATTACCAATGTGGGGACCAACATGCAGGATTCCTGATATATTCCAAGCAGAACTCAATGTTACCGAAAATTGTTCGAAATCGGTTACAAAAAATTTGTTGAGTAGATCAAAAAACCTAAAAGATTTAGTAGATTGTTTACATTCAGCGCTATTCGATTCACTGCGGTGAACAAAGGAATACGTACTTTGTCAAGTATTCAATGTCATTGTAATTGTAGACCTTTTTGTATCCGACCTGTATCATTTTCTTCAGATTCTTTGGTTTTGTTGTGCTTATCACAGATTGAGGAATAAAACATTTAAACCCGATTTCCTTTTCTATGTAATCGATATGCTGTTTTTTATCTTCAGGCGGCTTCAGTGTAATATTTTTGAAGTAATGCCGTATACCCAAACAGCATAGTTGAACGGCTAATTCGGCATCAACGGATGTTATATTGGATTGAATGTAATCGTCTTTTACCTAAAATCGAAACAGACCTCTGTTACATTTCATCTACATATCACATTGCAGATGAGACCCACCTGATCGAAAAAATAAAAGCATGTAGTTTTATCTTCATCAAATAAATCTTGAATCCTATGTGGCACATAGCGCACACGCAACTCCACACGCCAAACGCCTGTCGTAACGGATCGTCGGCCTTGATGAGTATCTTTGCTTTCTAGCAGATCTGCTCTCATAGGGTCGTTGTTCGGGCAATCCACATTAGAGCATCCTGGCGAAAGTATGTGAGACAATACCTTGTCCATTGATGTTGTCCGAGCTAACCATAGTACCTATGAATAATAATAATAATAATAATATTTATGTATTAACATTTACTGATTATTACATAAATTTTATTACACACTTACTTCTTTGGTTATTACGTTCAACATGCGACAAGCGTATCGCTGTATGCTTGGAGGAGGTTGACCATCCTTGCCGAACTCTTCCACTGTCTTTCGAATAATGTGAAATACCGTTTCATCTTTATTAAAGACTATTGATTTAAAACTTTTGTTTGGCATATGTACATGAAGAACGTAATCTTCCCGAGGGCCTAATAAAAATCCAATGTTTTAGAAGACATATATATTTCATGCAGCGAAATTCGTCTCAACTTACATTCATTATTATGCGGTTTTTTGCTTTGGTTGCGCTCTGCAGTATTCATGTTCCAAATATACCGCACTGTAGGCGATTTTTATAAAAATTCACCACCTATAAATGTAAGCAATCCAGACTCAATTTATAATTATTTATATTTATATATTTTATAATATATGTATTAGCGTAGACAACGTTGGAAACTACGTAGACATCTTCGAATCTATGATCTTGTATTAGAATGAAATTGAGTGTTGTTAGTTAGCTTTTATTTTGTTAGAACTGTGTCACCAAACTGAATTTTATTATTTAAGCATAATTCAATTGATGCGAGAGTCGAATCTATGAAATATAATATATGCGTATGTCTTGTATTACTTTTTGTGTATATACATACATACAAGTGTCTAATATGCATATACATATATATACTATCTAATGCAGGTTCCCGCTCTGTTAAATAATTCTCCCATTTGTATGAGTGATTTACTCATATAGTAAACTGATTTACCATAAGATCAGTGATAAACACTATTTAGTTTTCTAATATTTGTGAAATATAAAAACAGGTATTACTTCCCCACACACGCTCTTCTTCTTATCTTTTTTAATATTTCTATTCATAGGAGTGTCATCTGCTGTATTTGGTATGGCTAACCATTCACACAAAAGTAGATGAGGAAGAAAAGAGTGACGTCACAAATGCCGGTTCTGTTACGTAAATACTAAAGATAAATATTATTGTATTGTTTTAAACAACAATACCATAATACGCCTATAATCGGCTTCAATAATCGGGAAAGGAAAATGATAGAGGCGACTTCATCGCTTTAAGTTTTATATAAAAAAAGTCGATAAGTTAACGTAAACCGATAACTTTCTGTGTCGACTTGTACATCGATTAATTCATAAAATGAAAGTGATGTACTATCAACATATTTTTATGGTGTTCCATAACTAAGCGTCGGTTCGATAGCAATTCTTTTGTGCACAAATTGCGTACATTATTAAATTGTGCAGATGTATGGCATATACATAGTTTAAATCCTTTCATAGTTGTAAGCATAATTCACATAACTTGAGAGCTCTAGTGCAACAAATTATAATAACGTTGGGTGTTTTGTACACGTTTACAGTGTTGAAAAAATGTCGGACTCGGAAGTCAGCAATATGTCGGACAGTGGATCCGACGACGGATCGATATCCAACAAGTCACAGCAAAGTGCCAGATCGAAATCTGGTTTCCGTTCAAGGTCACGGTCTATATCTCAATCACGGTCTAGGTCGCGATCCTCTCGATCTCGTTCTCAGTCAGCCCATTCGGGATCCGGATCTGATTCTCCGCAACCGCAAGGGGGACGTGGACATCGACGTAAATCCGAGGATTCTGATGATGAACAGGGAGAAGACATTGATTCGGAAGAGTACGAAGAAGAGGAGAACGAAGATCATCCTCGGAAGAAGAAGAAAAAGGAACGCTTTGGTGGATTTATTATTGACGAAGCTGAAGTGGATGACGAGGTAGAGTATAGTTAGTAATCAATGATAAATTGTTTTTATCATCGAATACTGATTTATAAAGGTTGATGAAGACGATGAGTGGGAGGAGGGTGCCAATGAGATCGGAATTGTTGGTAACGAAATAGATGAATTGGGCCCAACAGCTAGAGATATTGAAATAAGACGTAGAGGTACAAATTTATGGGAGTAAGTAAATTACCAATAATTTTATAGATATAATTAGATCTTAACAAGCACAGAAATCGCTTTAGCACTCAAAAGGAGGATGAAATAGAGGAGTACCTGAGAAAAAAATATGCTGACGAATCTATGGTTAAGCGACATTTTGGCGATGGAGGTGAGGAAATGTCAGATGAAATCACCCAACAGACTCTTTTGCCGGGTATAAAGTAAGTAAATGTAGAAAAAAACGGTTTGGTTTATTTTCTCACAAATTAAACATTAATAGAGATCCCAATTTGTGGATGGTAAAATGTCGCATAGGAGAAGAGAAGGCAACCGCATTGCTTTTGATGAGAAAGTACCTAACTTATCTCAATACGGATGATCCATTGCAAATAAAATCTATTATCGCACCGGAGGGTGTAAAGGGATATATCTATTTGGAAGCTTATAAGCAGACGCATGTGAAAACAGCTATCGATAATGTAGGAAACCTGCGTATGGGCAAATGGAAACAGGAAATGGTGCCTATCAAGGAGATGACAGATGTCCTTAAAGTAGTTAAAGAACAAGTTGGACTCAAGGTCAAGCAATGGGTGCGCTTGAAGCGTGGCCTGTACAAGGACGACATTGCTCAAGTGGATTATGTTGATTTAGCGCAAAACCAAGTGCATCTAAAACTACTTCCTCGTATCGATTACACTCGAATGCGCGGCGCATTGAGGACCACGGCGACGGTAACAAAATATACATTTATAAAGAATCCTATATACATCTGGGAACATTTCAGGAAAGTGACGATGGCAAGCGTAAGAAGAAACGCAGGCCACCAGCAAAGCCATTCGATCCGGAAGCTGTAAGGTAATCAACTACTTGCTTCTAAAATATCATTGGATCATTGATCAAAAATTCAATATATTCAGGGCCATTGGTGGAGAAGTTCACTCAGATGGTGATTTTTTGCTCTTTGAAGGCAACCGTTATTCCCGCAAAGGTTTTCTTTATAAAAACTTCACAATGTCAGCAATTTTATCTGAGGGCGTAAAGCCCACGCTGGCTGAATTGGAGAGATTCGAAGAGGCACCAGAGGGTTAGAGGATTAAAATGTATATTATCATTTGCATATTCAAATGTTTTTTACGTTTGCAGAAGTGAACTTACAAATTATGGCTCACATTAAGGACGATCCAACTGCCGCTCACTCATTCTCCATGGGCGATAATGTTGAAGTTTGCGTTGGCGATCTGGAAAATTTGCAGGCGAAGATCGTTGCCATCGATGGCACAATGATTACCGTTATGCCTAAGCATCAAGATTTAAAGGTAATGTTAATGGAAAGTGAATTAAAGAAAATCTACTTTAATAATAGTTATGGTCTCTAATTGTAGGATCCACTTATTTTCAAAGCAAGTGAATTGCGCAAATATTTCAAGACCGGAGACCACGCAAGGGTCTTAGCCGGACGGTATGAAGGCGAAACAGGTCTTATTATTCGTGTGGAACCAGTACGTGTTGTACTTGTGTCAGATTTGACCAACCACGAGCTAGAGGTTCTTCCACGAGACTTACAACTTTGTTCGGACGTAGCCACCGGAGTTGACTGTCTTGGCCAATTTCAATGGGGCGATCTGGTGCAGCTTGAGTAAGTGGCTTTTGTCCCGGATTTATTGTTATCAATTACTGAACGTATATTTACTAAAGTGCCCAAAATGTTGGTGTCATCGTGCGATTGGAGCGCGAGAATTTCCATGTCCTGGGAATGAATGGAAAATGCATCGAGTGTAAACCAACAGCTTTACACAAACGTCGTGAAAATCAGAACACTGTCGCCCTGGATGCAGATCAAAATCAGATTCGGCGTCGGGATATTGTCAAAGTTATGGAAGGTCCCCATGCAGTAAGCAAACAACGAACAATTTGTTGTTTTCAATTCTAACGTGTAACTCTTACAGGGACGTTCTGGAGAAATCAAACATTTATACCGGAGCTTGGCATTTCTTCATTGTCGCATGTACACGGAAAATGGTGGAATTTTTGTGTGCAAGACACGTCATTTGCAACTCGCTGGTGGTAGCAAAACGAATGTAAACAATCCAAATACGCTTGGAGGTTTGGGATTCATGTCGCCGAGAATTCAATCACCAATGCATCCGTCAGGGGGTCGTGGTGCACGTGGTGGCTCACGCGGCGGTCGAGGTGGTTTCCGTGTGACTCGTGACCGTGAACTTTTGGGAAAAACTATTAAAATTTGTGGAGGACCCTACAAAGGTAGCGTACTGAGGAACTCCCAATTTCAGATTTTTGGAACTACTATAACTTGTCCACCATTGTTTCATGTTTAGGAGCTGTTGGTATTGTAAAAGATGCTACTGAAAGCACAGCTCGTGTTGAATTGCATACATCGTGTCAGACAATTTCGGTGGATCGGAATCACATTGTTATTGTCGGCGAACCTGGCAAGGAGGGCAGTGTTTCCACATACGGTCGCACACCAGCCCGGACTCCTGGTTACGGAGCACAAACGCCCAGTTACACAGCTGCTGGATCCAAAACTCCTTTGGTTGGTAGTCAGACACCCAATTGGGATACTGATACTCGGACTCCTTATGGCACAATGACACCGTCTCATGATGGTAGCATGACTCCGCGACATGGTGCTTGGGACCCAACTGCAAATACGACACCAGCTCGTAATACTGACTTTGATTATTCGCTGGAGGAGCCAAGTCCCAGCCCTGGATACAATCCAAGTAATATATACAAGACTCATTTCTTATTCAATTTGATATTAAATATTTACGTTTTCAGGTACTCCGGGCTACCAAATGTCATCACAATTTGCTCCACAGACGCCAGGAACTCTTTATGGTTCGGATAGGAGCTACAGTCCGTTCAATCCGAGCCCAAGTCCAGCACCTTCGCCATATCCAGTTGGCTATATGAACACTCCATCGCCATCGACCTATTCGCCAAACACTCCGGGCGGTGTTCCGCAATCTCCTTACAATCCACAAACGCCTGGAGCTAGCCTGGACAGTTCCATGGGCGACTGGTGTACTACTGATATTGAAGTACGCATCCATACGCATGATGATACTGATCTCGTTGGCCAGACTGGAATCATTCGTACAGTGTCAAATGGTGTCTGTTCTGTGTTTCTACGTCAGGAAGATCGTAGCGTATCCATTGTTAGTGAACACTTGGCTCCAGTGCCACCTAATACTGGAGACGAATTCAAGGTTATCTATGGAGAAGAGAGAGAATCTGTTGGCAAGGTTTTGTCCAAACAGGAAGGTGACTTTCTTGTCTGTAAGATAAATGACGAAGTAAAAATGATACCAGTAAATCATTTATGCAAAATGAAGTCCATTGATTAGATTACAAGTTCCACGATTTAAAGTGGCAAAAGTTAATCCTGTTCTCTGTATAATATCGGAATATCTGTATAAGAAAAAAATGTATTCGCCAATCTTTTAAATATATCCAAGGCCGATAGAAAGGCAAACAAAATATGAATTTTTCTTTAGTTACTGCGGTTTGAATATCTATCTATCTATTTTTACAGGTTAAGAGGACTGACAGACAAGAACGTTTTACAACACTAAAAGTGTTCGGCTGCATGTGACATTCGTATTTGGGGCCGGTCCAATATTTCCTCAAATCGATAAACAGGAGCTTTCCCGAGTGAAGAAGAATCTGACGTTTCACTCGATATTCCTGTAATTCTTTCCTAATTCTTTCCTAGTCGACATTTGATTATTTGCGGATAAAAAACTAATATTGATTTTTACCTCGATGGTCTAACATTAAACGTAAGAAGCTCAATTAAAGAATATACTATTTGTTTAATTATATTATATTGAAATATACTACTAAAAGAGGAAATCTAAATATATTTCATAATAATTTGTAATCCGCGATGCAGTTTTCCTTTGAAAAATCAATTTACTCAGGTAATATAATTTCCCTATTCCTAAAAATCCTATTCCAGTGGACATTTTCCAAGAATTTCCTTCCAATATGTGTATAACGTAATAATAATAAAAAAATGTGGAATATACATAGAAAAAAATTTTTAAGACTAACTAGTAATGAAATTCTTTTTTTTTATTTTAATAATCAATACAACACAAAATTACAAATTGCATTTGCAATTCGTCTTGCAGATAAAATAGAAGTAAAAGAAGCTAACTAATTAGTTACACAAATTTGTATAAAATAAATGTGTGCTAATGGTATACTTTAATTTATGAAACGAATAAATAAAAATATTCGACATGAGAATGTGTGACGTAGAGCATTAAGTAAACCGTAACCTTCATACTCTATAATATTGGCCTACCGGAATTTTTCGCTTCCGTGGTTTGGTCACATTGCCTATCTATGTTATATTATACCGGCAATGTCGCTCAAAATTCAGACAGTATTCGTCGTGTGAAGCGGGCAGAAGTGTGTTTGTGAATACAAGCAGGAAATATTATTTAAGCTTAAAGTCTACAATTTTATATATATACAAAGAAAATGAGGGAAATCGTACACATCCAAGCTGGTCAGTGCGGCAACCAAATTGGAGCCAAGGTATGTGCTGAACACATTACAATTCTCTTAATTGAGTTTAAAATAGGAATGAAGTACAGTTACCAGTCAACATGGCGTCATTTTTGCGCTGCCATGTGGCAAAATTATTGAGGCCACCGGCATCAGCGCATAAGTTTATAGAGTATATAATTATTCATGTTTCTATGTATGTATCTGTGAAAGAAAATTTCATTCATATGTATACATTACAAAGCGTCTCCTGCACTTTTCTCTCATATAAACATAAGCTTAAGTACATACACACAAAACTTGGAATGAGAATTTTATAAATTAGGGCGTGTCTACATACCATATCTTTTATATGAAGTTTTCTCGTCTAAAGCATAAAATGGACTAATTAATTGCATATATTCCACTTTATTCAAATATTTGAGTACATATGTTCATGAGCGCATACATCAATATGCTCAAATGAGTCATATCTAGGTTTTTCTTGCAATGAGAAAGTTGATTTGGATTGCACATACATACATACCTATGTAAAACAGAGTAGAATGCTGTTTGTAGTTGGTGAAAGGCATGTATTTTTCATGTATCAATTATGTGTTTCTTGACTTTCTGATCTTATGTATATAATATTCATGTTGTTCATCTGTTTTCTATTCATATGGTCGGCTTTCTGGAGTTTGGTGAAGTGAAAATATGACGTCATTTTACCTAAAATGGCTGAACCGGTTGTCGACCGGTTCGCAATGACACAAACATGCGTATGTACATGCACAGTCGTTCACATCTGTGTAGCGGCATGTATATATGTGGATGTATATAAAAGGAGTTTATGTTTTTAGTTTTCGTGGGAGGAAAAGACACGTATGAGGAGTTCAAAGAGTATATGAATATGAATAAGAAAGAAAAATATATTCGCACGATCATAATATTTAAGGCAAACTTATAGATGCAAATATAGTAAAAGTATATAGATATTATTATTTAAGATTATTGTTTTGTTTGCAGTCCTGTAGCCGGCAATCGTGTGGTAATTTTTAACATATATAATACAGTTAAATAGCAAAATTGTCTCATATATTCATATGTATGTATATCCAGGCAAATGCATTTATATACATATGACACACCCAAAGGCGTCGTTGCCACTTTTCTTGCACATGCGTATAAACGCTTGCCGGCAAGCCCACTGCGAACTTGCTTCGTCATCGACGTCCTTACGGACAATCAATACAGCCTTTGTTGTCCTCGTTAATACATAGAAAACTACCCCCATTGCTTGCAGCAGCTGCAACGTATAATTTTTGCCTTCGGGTTTTCCCTTCGTGTAAACGTATTTATTTATATACCTATGTATTGCTATGTATATGCAAAGACATAATTAATTTGCTGTTACTTTTTAGGGTAAATTTGGTCATCATAGCAACTGTATATGTGCTACATTCTAGAAAGTTTTCTTTTAGTTTTTAGGTGAGGTATTTTATTTATTTCTTTTTTTTGTTTACTCGAAATAAACAAGCGATCATAGATGACGTAATCGGCTCAAAAAGTACATTTCTATTGCCATATGGCTTGTAGACAAATTAAGTTGATGCACTGCGGCTTGGCCTCGGCTTACGCCACTCGCTTTTTCTCTTGTGTGGGCTGGGCTGATGTGTCGCCGTCGTTGATGATGTAAGCCTTTATGGTGTGTGCAAGCATATATACACGGCTGTCGCTCAATTTTGTGGTAGGCGCCTGCCTACTATGACATAGCTTGTGCGTGGGGAGCGCTCAGTCTGCCTACATATAAGGAGAGCCGAGCCAACACAGTTAAGGTGGACATCTGGTGTTGTGCTCGACCCACGCAAGCGATTCGGCGACGGTGACGCTGTTTCCGTTGTCTTTTTAAGCCCACTTCAAGTCTGATAACGAACCATAAAATAGTTATTTATTGACTCAACATTTGTCTACAGCATTCTATTATTGATGGAATCAAAGTTCATTGAACATATGTTTGTATTTGCCGAGTGCATTTGCTTTGCTCGTTTCATAAAATCTTTTTGAGAGAATTTATATATTTCCACTAGAATATTAATTTGGAAGGGATAATAGTTATTTTAATATAATTTTTTTTTTTACAATTCTCATTTTAGTTCTGGGAAATTATTTCCGATGAACATGGCATCGATGCGACCGGCGGTTACCATGGCGACAGCGACCTGCAATTGGAGCGCATTAATGTATACTACAATGAGGCGTCCGGTGGCAAGTATGTGCCCCGTGCTGTGCTCGTTGATTTGGAGCCTGGCACAATGGACTCGGTGCGATCGGGTCCGTTCGGTCAGATCTTCAGGCCCGACAATTTTGTTTTCGGACAATCCGGTGCTGGTAACAACTGGGCTAAGGGCCACTACACAGAGGGCGCTGAGCTCGTAGATTCAGTGCTTGATGTTGTTCGTAAAGAGGCTGAATCGTGCGATTGCCTGCAAGGCTTCCAGCTTACACACTCTCTTGGAGGCGGTACCGGTTCCGGTATGGGTACCCTGCTCATCTCCAAGATCCGAGAAGAATATCCCGATAGAATCATGAACACATACTCAGTTGTGCCCTCGCCAAAGGTATCGGACACCGTTGTTGAGCCCTATAACGCGACCCTCTCAGTACATCAGTTGGTTGAGAACACAGATGAGACCTACTGCATCGATAATGAGGCTCTCTATGACATCTGCTTCCGTACCCTTAAACTGACCACCCCAACTTACGGCGACTTGAACCATCTCGTCTCTTTGACGATGTCCGGCGTAACCACTTGCCTTCGCTTCCCGGGTCAACTGAATGCTGATCTCCGCAAACTTGCAGTTAATATGGTTCCATTCCCCCGTCTGCATTTCTTCATGCCTGGCTTTGCACCCCTTACATCCCGAGGCTCCCAGCAGTACAGGGCCCTAACTGTTCCCGAGCTGACACAACAGATGTTCGATGCCAAGAACATGATGGCTGCTTGCGATCCTCGCCACGGTCGTTATCTGACCGTTGCTGCCATCTTCCGTGGACGTATGTCCATGAAGGAGGTTGACGAACAGATGTTGAACATCCAGAACAAGAACAGCTCATACTTCGTTGAATGGATCCCCAACAATGTGAAGACTGCTGTTTGTGACATCCCGCCCCGTGGTCTGAAGATGTCTGCCACCTTCATCGGAAACTCGACCGCCATCCAGGAACTGTTCAAGCGTATCTCTGAGCAATTCACTGCTATGTTCCGTCGCAAGGCTTTCTTGCATTGGTACACTGGCGAGGGTATGGACGAGATGGAGTTCACTGAGGCTGAGAGCAACATGAACGACTTGGTGTCTGAATATCAGCAATACCAAGAAGCTACTGCCGACGAGGACGCCGAATTCGAAGAAGAACAAGAGGCTGAAGTGGATGAGAACTAAATTCGCTAAACTTGCGTCAAGTAAAATGAGAACAAAAAATTAAGTTTGCAGCGATTGTTCTTTAACGTAACCAATAAAGTCGAAACGATTTCTTCTCACAAAACTCTTTGGATTTTTTATTTATTAGTCAAATTGTATCTGTCGAATATCAAAATTACCTAGATTTCGACAGGGAGGCAATCTTGGCCGAAAAGAATTTAATAAAAAATAAAGCATTTTAAACGAGCTGGGAAAATTGATTGGCTATCAATATTCTAAAATGTATTATGTATATCTGCGCATGGCTACAAGTCAGTCGTAATTAGTAGCAGATTCCAATGAAAAATTAAATGATATTTTTAGGAGTATATAATTGTAGCAAATTCCAATTTAAAATATATATTTGGGCTGTGATTTGTACACTAATAATAAAACTTATCGAATGAAATATCAAAAGAAGTGTAATCGATAGTTATTGCTGTATTTATTTTTTGACATGATAGTGAGATGACATGAATCATTTTCATTGTTCAACACTGTGTTTTGTGTGTACTGTTTTGAGTGTTGTCGCAGACTGACTCTTGGCAAGTAAGACAAAAAATAAATAAAATGGGTTAATTTGCAAAAATATATAATCCATTGGTAAATTTTTCAGATGATAGCAATGGACGATCAACGCAGTGATAAAGTCTATGGCGGCTGTGAGGGGCCAGATGCAATGTACGTCAAATTGATATCATCAGATGGTCATGAATTTATTGTAAAACGGGAACATGCTCTCACCTCTGGCACAATTAAGGCAATGTTATCTGGTCCAGGACAATTTGCTGAAAACGAGGCTAACGAAGTTCATTTCCGTGAAATACCGTAAGTCAAATTTACAATTGCATCGGAGCCATTACAGTACTTTTCTTACATTAAGCCTGTGTGCTAATGACCGGTCAAGGGAGTGCCAAGAATTTTACATATACATACATACATGACGACGTAGAGACATTTGACCTATAAGCACACACACACACATGTGGATGCGGCTTCAAAAGCATATAAACAGTACAAATTAAAATATTAACAAGTACTTAGCTCGTGACGCGATTAAATATTTGTGATTAATCTACTATGAGTCGATTACGTGTCGAATCGAAAAAAAAAAATTAAACCGATAATATATAAATCTTTTCAAAATTTGTATAGTACAGTGATAGGCTGCTTTGCTCGTGCAGATGATATATTAATAGCAAAAAGTAAAACGTTAGAATCTGTGAAAGAATGAATACGTGCTAATTCAAATCGAACAATAATATACAGATAGGAACGCGTTTTATATATTGAAAAAGCACTGAATTACCGGCGGGAATGATATTTTTGATTCAGATGTTCTATCTGTGCCGCTTTTAGCTTCTATATTATGTGTATATTCACCTGATATGATCAATGGGGCTCTCAAGAACTGTTGAACAATCATGTTATTTTTTTGCGGTAGTCTTTTGAGAAGGATGCTGTGTTTGAATCTCTATCTATTCACGATTAGTCAATGGCTTTCATTCCAACTGAATTGGTTAGTACTATAGAAATACGATTGCTCATATAAATATGTACAGATTTCTTGATATCTGCTTATAAATAAGTTAATGTCACATGTTTAACAATGCGTAGAAAGCAGCAATTATTTGTATTGTGTGGATATTTCAAATTTGTTTCTCAAAAACTAAATGCAATTCACGACAAACTCATCGAGTTTGAGTTGAAACTGATGCGAAACTTAATAAATTAAGTAATTTTAGAAACATTCTGATAAAATCTTATGCGATCTAATTAATGTCTTTCCTTTGCAGATCACATGTGTTACAAAAGGTGTGCATGTACTTCACATATAAAGTTCGTTATACTAACAGTTCAACTGAAATACCAGAATTTCCGATTGCACCAGAAATTGCCTTAGAACTTTTAATGGCAGCTAATTTTCTAGATTGCTAAGTAATTGGTTAATTTAATAATGTTAAATAAAAAATTTTCAAAGTGAATAAATAATGGTTTTCCTATATTCGTATGGTTTCAATTGCAATTATTATTATAAACTGCTAATTATATATTTGAAAATTTGATAAATATTCCCTAATGAACCAGTTAAGAAGAAAGTTTGTTGAAATAATTTAAATATGTTTTTTTCAAGCTCGAGATTTCTAAGGTCTGAGCCGCTGTATTAATATCGACTAGCAATAAAAATTTAAATTTTATTGAATATATACGTAATGACTCTGCTGAATTGGAGCGAACTGACGAACTGGAGGAAATTGGATGCCAATCAATTTTTCAAACTGGTTCAATCCGGAAGTGTAACTTAAGCCTCGCCAAAAGCAATAAGCTCTACAGGTGCGGTAGCAATACAATTGTTTATGTCTATCATATTGGAATCAATTTTTTGGTAATTTTTCGAACTTGTCAAAAACGTCTATTGACCTTGGTGGAAGGCGCCTCTGGCACTTTGAAGGACAAACTGCGCAGCAATAAATCGATGTGGCATGACGTCTCCATAGTTACCAATTGAATTATTCTGAGGCCAAAACAAAGCAAAAATATTTTGTGCCTTGGCTTTAAAATCAAAAGAGTAAAATCGCAACATGGGCATGCTGCACAATTTGTCTGGATTGATTAAAGTCAGAAGGGATAAAATGACAATATTAGTTTTGGGTTTGAACAACAGTGGCAAGTCGACAATAATAAACCACTTCAAAAAATCCAACGAGCAGTCTGCTTTAATGGTGCCAACAGTTGGATTTCTTATCGAACAATTCTATAGTAAGTACTACTTCAAGTCTTCTTTTATATATTTGCTCACATATGTCCTTTCAACCTGCAGACACCGGTGTCTGCATCAAGGCGATAGATATGTCAGGCGCAACGCGATACAGAAATTTATGGGAACATCAGTTCAAAAACTGCCAAGGCATTATATATGTAATTGATTCAAGCGATAGGATGCGATTCGGTATGTATTGAATTATGGAATTGTTGTTTTCATATATGTAGTTGTTATCGATTTAAGTGGTGGTCAAGGATGAACTAGATCTTGTGCTTCAACATCCCGATCTCGCCAATCGAACGTTACCCATACTGTTTTATGGCAACAAATCGGATCTCGAGGATTCGCTGTCCAACGTAAAAATTGCAGCAGGTAACGAATTTATGAAAAAGCCATCAAGCTGAGTCTTTTCATTTGCTTATCCCAAATGCTAAACAGCTTTAGGTTTGGAAAACATTAAGGATAAGCCATGGCATATTTGCTCCAGCAACGCAGTTTCCGGCGAAGGCTTAGAAGAGGGTATACAATGGCTGGTCCAGCAGATCCGTTTTGCCATGTTAAGCAATCGCAAGGGAGGCAAGTTAAAAGTGATATCCAAGGACAAGTAATCATCAATCCAAGATCATCCGGAATCATCACGTTTTACCCTTATTATTGCTAATAAGTGTGGTTGTAAATAAGGCTAAATTATAAATAAATATGTATTACTAATCAATCGATGTTCAATTCTTTAACGGGGTATTTCTAGTTGTTTACCCAGTTTAGTTCGAGTACCACAAAAGCAAAAAAAGTTTTCCAAGTATGAAAATATCTTGCAAGCGAAGACTTTAAAGTTAATAAATTTCTCCGATGACGGGTTTATTATAGAAATCTTCATCTTAAAAACATCGTCGCGATTATTTCTTGCTATTTAGGATGATACCATCATACTTCTGCTGGAACCACTTCATGGCATCCTCTTTCGTGAGACGATGTGGGAAGCCAACGGTACCAGATTTCCGCTTTCTGTGAGCCACGTTGAAACCTAAAATGTATAAAAATCAAGAGTGAATAACATGTCAATTAACAATTTATGCAGCATGTGAAGCTTTTAAATATTTGTGTTGAAAATGTACCGTCTGAGCTTGCACGACAACAAAATCATTTAAGCACATTTTCATTTCTATGTGCACATTTACTGAGCATCTATTTCGAATTGGAAGTAGACGCCTAATTATATGCAACATTTTTTTTTTCTTTTTTTTTCCCCCCAGTACACTGATTGGAAATTATCTCACCTGGGCGACCCAAAACAACGTAGAAGTCCAAGCCGTAGATACCGATTGATGGATCGTACTTGATACCCAAATCAATATGTTCTTGGATACCGAATCCAAAATTACCAGTGGCAGAGAAATTGTCACGTCTCAACTCGTACTCGCGCACTTTCAGACCACGCTCCAAAATCTCCTCGGCTTTTGCGCCACGCACCGTACAGTGGACGGCGATTTTTTCATTACGGCGAATTCCAAAGGAACGCACTGTGTAACGGGCCTTCGAAAACACTGGCTGCTGTCCCGTCAGCTGCTCCAAAACCTGATAATCATACCGACATTTAGTACAATTTCTGCATGTTTAATTAGTTTTAAGGGCACTTACCTTGGCGGCACGGGTAAGCCTATCACCGGATTCACCTACGCAGATGTTGAGGCACAGTTTCCTAATGTGCAAGTCGCGCATAGGGTTTTTCGCGGGATCGCGCTTGATTTTAGGTTCCTTCTTAGCAACAGCCTGGAAGAAGTTTATTTTGATTTATCATATCGGCATTATTATACAAAATAATATTTTGATTCACATATAGGACCGAATAACATCGATTCTACATTCATAGTTTACAATAATATTGCCGGATTATTGTAGAAATCCCGGATTTATCACTTCACAAATTTTTTGAGAAACCTACCGCCATTATGGTATGTAGGAAAGAAAGGAAAAAGGCGTGTTACAGTTCAATGTCAGCATACGCCACCGATATAGTAATCGACTTAGAATCGATTATATATCGAATAAGTAAAGGTTTTCCAGAATAAGTCTTGGCCATTCATTCTCCCCAAGCACTGAAGTTTCCTTTGATAAGTTGTATAACTTTAATAAATGGCAAAACTATATATAGACATGTATGCATGAGGAAACCTTTCCTAAAAAGGAAAATGCAATAAGCATTGCAAAACACTTCACACTTCCATATGGTAACCGATACTGCTCTAACGAATTCAAGAATATTTAATAATATTTAATATTTATATATTTAAGACTAATATCGACTAAAGTTAACTTCGATAACTCTCGTTTGTAAAGTAGTTTCGAATTCTACATTGTTTTTCACGATTATTTACAATGTTATCGATGTATCGATCGATGTATAGCAACCCTACAATATGGCTGCCCAACTTTAATGTGATTTTTTTGGACGACGTATGCTGCTGCTTTGCCCTAGTGTATGTGGTTGAAAAGATTATAACTGTAATCTTCTAAGTGCAAGATATAGTTTATTCATATGTTGCAACATTCGATAATAAACATAATTGACTTAACTTATATAGCTCAATATCAAGTTACTTAGAATGTCTTCTTGCGTTTGAATTGATTTAACGAAAATGTAGCTTCTTAAATACAAACAATATTTAGACGAAAAAGTCACTGTGAGCCAAATTAGTTTATAAAATCGCGATAATCTAGTTCTCTAACTTAAAAACGGTTTTTATGAAACAAAAAATATATATATCTTATTGAGAAATATTACTGCTGTGAGTGAGCGAGTGAGAAAGATACATACGTTTGTATGTATGTATGCATTTGCATTTCGTTGTGTAGTGTCGTCGACTGCTCGGTAAAAGTCGGTCTTTCTTTTCCACTACCACTTGGCGTTTGAAAATTAAAAAATTAAGTAATAATGTGTTATATGAATGAAATAAGGTGTAAGGTAATCGAACGCGTATGACTCTAAAAAAGTTAATGTCGAAATACCGAGAATTTATGACCTAACATTGTTTGTTCAGGAATTATTTTTATTGGTAAGTACCATGGTAATTCGTATGGCTATGGCGAACCAGCAAATCAATATTTTAGGGGGCTGCCATTTCGTTCGCTGTTTCGCTAGTTTTTCTCTTTCATTCGCTGCCGCTGTCTACCTTCTCTTTGCCCCACCACCGCCCGCTAACGCCCTGTCAGCCCCCGTGGCACAAGAAAATAAACTCTGCGTGCTTTGTAATAACGAGTACATTTTCTGGGCATATAAAGCAAAAAGAAGAAAAAAGCCTGAATAAAGAAATTGACAAAAGTAATGTATGTACATCGGTTTTAATGTAATTATTATTATGTGTGTGTTTGTGTTAACGGTAATGTGCATAAGCTCTTGCCTTTTTTCGTAAAGAAATTATGCTTCGCCTAGATAAATTCTCCTCCGAATTATGTTTTACCATTTATGCCTAAAAAGTGAAAAATGCAAACTTAGCCAGACCTAAGTCAATT
>JABVZX010000001.1:17807477-17819593 GCA_020883565.1 Drosophila pachea
AACTCTTGTTGCAGATATGAGGTCTGGCGTGAGTTCCCCGATCATATTGTCGGATTTCCCAGTCGTATTCATGTGTGGGATAATGCGACAATGCGTTGGCACTACGAATCTGAATGGACGAATCAAATCTCAATGGTTCTCACTGGCGCTGCGTTTCATCATAAGTACTGGAGTCATATGTATACTTATGCAATGCCAGGCGACATTAAACACTGGGTTGACGATCACATGAACTGCGAGGACATTGCCATGAATTTCCTTGTGGCAAATATAACTAACAATCCGCCAATTAAAGTAACTCCGCGCAAGAAATTTAAATGTCCCGAATGCACAAACACTGAAATGTTGTCAGCCGATTTAAATCATATGCGAGAACGTTCAGCTTGCATTGATCGTTTTGCTAAGATTTACGGGCGAATGCCTTTACGCACAGTTGAGTTCAGGGCGGATCCAGTTCTCTTTAGAGATAACTTCCCAGATAAATTGAAGCGGTACAATGACATCGGAAGTTTGTAAGCTTAGCTTCAGCGCGGAGAATGTTCTGTTCTGAAATTGCTCAAGCATTATAACGATAAAGCAGCGATTACCTTAAACTTATAATATAATAGATATATAAGTATATATGCTATACTATGCGGTAGGTTCTGAAAAAGCTTTATTTGAATTATTTTAATATCTTAACGTAATTCATTAGTCTTTATTTTATAAACTCGTGCGTCAATAAGAAAGTACGTCGCCACGAAAACTTCTCTTATAAGAGAGAGTCTTATTGTTACATCTTTTAAATTCGGCTCATTTAATTCGATTTTAACTGAATTAACATATCTTAAAGCCCGCAATATAATGCTCTATTATAGAATTGTTCTCATACTCAAAAATAATCATAAATAAAATAAAATAACACCTTAAGCGCGCTATTATTTTTTAATAACATTTTCTTAAAATTCATTTGCAGATTTAGATTTTATTAAATACGTTTATAAGGCATAATATAAAAAATGATGCAAAATGATGAAGAGATGGTTAGTTATGTGATGGATTTAATATCAAAGAATTTATTGGCATCACTACGCTCCATTTATAGAAGCCAGATATTCCTTATAACGTAGCTCCTGTTGCTGTTGCAGCTTCTGCAACTTCTTGAGTTGGCCTTTACTAATCTCTTTACCTTGCTTGTCATGTGTGGGTAGGCCCTGCAGAGAATCATTACCATCACCTATATCAATAAGTGCTTAATAGTTTATACTTACATCTTCACCAAACGCCGAATACTTTTCGGTTTCATTGAGAAACATTTCCTTCGGATTGACTCGACGTTGAGCTTCTTTGGCCGCCGCAGCCTCTGCCAAGGCTTGCTTCTTGCGCTCCTTCTCAAGCGCGCGCTCGGCTTCAGCTGCTTGCTTGGCCTCGCGTTCACGTAATAGCGTGTCGCGATTCACCAATTTTACTGCAAACTTACCAGCATCCTTGTCCTCCAAACGAACACCCAAATTAGGCAAAACATCGTCACGCAGGTCATCACATAATTTCAATATATCAAATGCTTTTATCGCCTTCGCCTGTTCACGAACCAAATTCCGAAATTCAGCAACGGATTGTACGTACGGCATTACCACTGCTTCGTGATCGCCGGTGGCAGAATCATGAGATTCACCGCCTCTCAGTGGAAAGCCTATGCCACCGCGCGATCCAGAAATCGCTCCAAATATGTGAAGTAAGTCCGTAACATATATTGCAATCTTACGGAGTAACAAATTATTGATCCGTGTTTTATTGTCCCGTATGTAAATGTTTGTGCTTGAGACCAGCTCCCGGACACAGTCCAGTGCACTGCGCGTATCAATGTTATCTACAAACGAGATGGGGAACTCGTAATTACTTCTTACACTTGGAATTTTAAGTCTTACCACATAGAGCCGCATATACTTGAGCCTGCGCGTCGTTAAATTTAGTCTGTAGCGCTGCCTCCACTGATGTCCACACATTGAATTGTTGTATGGGCTCTCCAGATATCACCGACCGTGTTATATCCTTAACATTTAGGAAAAATTCCTACGGAGACAATGAAATTGTTAGTATTGTGCGCCACTTCATTCGTTTCTGTGTGTTTACATTCAGGAATTTTTCATACTGAGTGGCCATTTCCATAGTATTCTCTGAGTAGTCCAAAGTATCCTTCCAAGAATGCAACAGGAATGCTAGCCGCAATTGTGTAGCTGAATGCTTTTTCAATGCCTCTTGTATTGTCACAAAGTTCTTTAAAGACTTGGACATTTTGCATCCGGCAATTGTTAGATGTCCTGTGTGCAGGAAATACTTCACCCATTCCGATTCACCAAAGGCTGCCTCCGACTGCGCCAGTTCATTATCATGATGTGGAAACTTCAAGTCTACGCCCCCGGTATGTATGTCAAAAATGGAACCAAATATATCAGAAGCCATCGCTGAGCACTCAATATGCCAGCCTGGACGACCACGTCCCCAAGGGCTTTCCCACCAAGGCTCTCCGGCTTTACTAGCTTTCCATAGTGCAAAATCATTGGCCGACCGCTTCTCGGACAGTCGATCCTCAGTGACGGATAGATCACCCTCACCTTCCTGCAGTGATGCTGTATCACCATAGGCCTCGGGTACCAGCTTCGCGTAATGATGCTTTTCGCGTTTATCGAAACCATTAACATCGAAATATACAGATCCGTTTGCTTCGTAGGCAAGGCCATTGTCAATAATACGCTGTATAAATGCGACAATCTGAGGCACATACTCTGAAACTCGAGTTAAGACATCGGGTGGCAAAATCTGAAATGGTTTAAACATCAAACTTTAAGAAAATGAGCCACGTTTTCGATTGTAGTTGAAACTAGACGAATTGCTGAATGACTTACGTTGAGTGCTTTCATATCATTATGGAACTTATCTTCCCAAAATCGTGGCAAAGCTTCGAAGACGGCATTATCGTTCACATGGGCACCCTGTTTTCCATCTAGCCACTCAGCAATCGGATCCTTGGCCTCAGCCAAATAGTGGCTTCTCATTTTGGCAATTTGCTCGTCGTTGCCACTACTGATGGCTTGGGTAAGTGCCTCAATCGCATCGTGCATACGTTTCAACATCTTTTCGAGCATAATCTTCTTGTCAGCATCTACATTCTTTTCACATTTTACTTGTAACAGATTGAGTACTTCCTTTTGCTCATTTAACAATTTCTCCAGAGGCAATTTCTCAACCTTGATGGCATATTGCTCATAAAGATGATACTGTCGTGCTCTTTTAATTATCTTGTCATCAATATCTGTGATGTTCATGACATAGTGAATGTTGTAGCCAAAGTAGTCTGCCAACACGCGTCGTAAGATATCAAAAGAGATGTACGACCTAATAGGTATGGATGGTACCTAGATTAGATAGTAAAGAGAGTAAGCTTGCTGATGTGGCTCACCTGGCATGTCCCATGTGCGAAGCATCGTACACAGTGGGCCCGCAGCTATACCATTTAATATTATTGCCGTCTAACGGGGTGAACACCTCCTTTTGCCTGGTTAAACTATTGTACAAGCGTAATTGTGGCCGTTTTGCGGCTTTTGGTGCTTGCCACGCCGGTTGTATACGCTTGGACATGTTGGTACTTATTAGTATAGCGTTCTTATAATTTAACACGAGTACTATTCGATGAATTCTTTCGCGTGCCAGCTGTTGCATATAATCAGTGTTGATGTTCAAATATCGAAATATCAGTGCATCGATAAGTTATTGGCACAAGTTTCAAATATGTGTAAAGCATGTACAAGGCTTTCAACGCTACAACTTTTGTAAGTTTCGAGATTCCGACAGCCTTCCTGCAATTTTTTAATGATTTCACAGCTAAATTTATACAATTACTTATATTTCATCTTAACTAATAAACAATTTCGCTTTTGTAATTTTATAAGAACTACCTAGAAATAAAATTTTATATTTATTTCCTTAATAATTGGTCAATGCTGTGCTTTGCAGGCAATCATGAAGACCGGAAACAGTCCTTTTGGGAAATTTTGTTGTCGCACTTTCCTTACAATACGAAATCCAGCTTCCTTCAGAAAACGTTCATATACTTCTAACGGCCGAGTAACTGATGAATCATCATCGTCTTTTATAATTGACTTCGATGTGCTTACATTTTCTTTTATACAAAAGTAAGCACCAGGCTGTAAACTGATCCGCATCCGGCGAAAAAAACGCAGCAGGTCCGGATCCGTTAAGTGTCCCAAGACCCATTGGCTCCATATAAGATCGTACTTATGTGTGGGCGAGAATTCTTGAAGTCCCATATTGTATATTTCACCCAAGCTATCACTACGTAATGCCTCCGATGTGCATAATTCGCGCGCCTTTTCAGCAAAAGCAGCATCTTGCTCAACCATATCAACTGTATCGAAAAGTGACATTAAAAGGTTTCGAGTAACTCGTCCAATCCCAGCGCCGCAATCCAATGCTAATTTTCTGCCAGGTATTTTGAGCTCACGTAAGAACACTTTGGAGCCTTGTATATCAAGGGCACTGATATAACCCAGTCCACCCAACATGCCATTTACTGTGGCAGGAACTTCAGACCAATATTTTTGTGCTTTGTTGTAAAATTCCGATTGAACCACTTTTTCGTTTTTAGGTTGCTCGCGGTTTTCAGCCGTTGCATCCTTGTCATGTTTTCCACCCAGAACATCATCTTTACTACTGTTTATGTCGTCCTTATACGAATGTGCACCGTCCTCGTCGACTAACAAATCTTTTGAGCCTATCTCACAAGACATCTTTCAGTCCAATTATAGTCCTAAAATAAGTAATTGAAATTGAGGCAGTTGAATTATCCTAAAGTCTCTTACCGCATACTTTGATTACATTATTATAAATAAACGTGCAAGGGATGGAAAGCTACAAACATTCAGGAACTAGTTCTACGTTCAGCCAAGAAGACATTTGAAAGACGAAAACTAAAATATAATAATAATTGTCATTATTTGCATATTGTAGAAGTTATAATCAATGATAATGACCGTAGAACAACAAAATATGTATTATTAATTTCAATTAAACCTGGTTTATATACTTGGGGCGGAAATTATCGATATAGAAATAATCGATACCCTATCGTTAAGATAAAAACAATAACCAACAGGCATAACATTGCTTGGCATTAATTATATTTATCTCATTACGAATAAATATGACTCTTGACGTTGAAGCTCAGAGGAAAGATGACAAGCTTTTACTTTCCACAATACAACAGGAATATAAAATTTTGGCGGAATAGTAAGGAGCTGAAAGCAATCAAGATTATCAATTGCAAACAATAACAATCCCTTCTTGTATTATAGTAAAATGATTGAATCTGAAAAGGTATCTGGAATTTACGTTATTCCGAGCTATACAAATTCACTGCGTAAGTACAGAGGCATAGATTACATATGAATCTAACATATTAAATATATGTAAATATATTTATTCTTTGTAGAATGGTTTGGAGTATTCTTTGGCCGCCAAGGCTTCTATGAAAATAGCGTCTTTCGCTTTTCAATATTGTTGCCAGACGGATTTCCAGAAGACAAAACTGTTCCAGTAAGCGCCTAAATATCTCAAATCATATGGTAGCGTAATAGAAATTGTGTTATTTCTGTGCAAGGCCATCGTTTTCCAACAAAATGTTGTCCATCCACTTGTCTGCCCCTATACGAACACATTGGACATCAGTCATGCATTCCCAGAGTGGAGATGCGGCGAAGACCATCTATGGCAAGTACTGAAATATATACAAGCAATATTTGCGGATCCTGTAGAATGCTTGCGAAGTGTGGGCAACACCCAAGAACTAAGCAACGTGGAGGCCAGCAAAGTGTTAACCACAAACAGAGAAGCATACTCCGCACTGGTGCAAGAGTGCATCCAGGAAAGCAAATCGCACATTTACGATACGCCACCAACAGATGATCCACATTATATAGTTTTCGAAAAGTTCCAAGATGATGTGCATGGACCTGTCCTTGAACAAATACGCAAAAGTAGAAATACAGCTGCTTCCACGGAAAATGTCGGCGGCGGTGGCTCAGCCACGGGGCTATCATGGGTTAAAGTTAAAGAGGGCGAATTCAAGCCTTTGAGTATTGAATAGTAATTAATAGTCTATCTATGTGCATAAATTACATATGTTAACATGTTCTCTTTTAGAACGAAAAATAATTTCATTAATTTATCCTTTATTGTTGACACCAAACTCTCGGCATTTTTGTATCCATCCGTGTTCGAGCTCCACTTCAGTGTCACCCAAACGGAAGTGCGTAGGTGGCTTGTCATCCTGAGCAAACACAAAGTGCTGGCTTAACTCGATCGCCAACTTGGAACGCACAAGTCCAATGCCGCCAACTTGTGGCCAAGCTGGATGATACACTCGACCCGTTTTTGGATGCATATAAAGCTTATGTGGTTCGAATGGCACCGACATATTTGGGCCACCGTGGGCATACGTTAGAATATTTCCCCCATCATTATCCTCCTTCTTCAGTTGCTCAGTAAAAACAACGGGTGTATCATCACAACGCACATAATTCCGTTCACGACCACAAAGCGAAATATAAGGAAACATTGGATACCGATCTGTTTGGTTTGCACGCAGGCGGCTAAAGAAGAACTTAAGAAAAACCTTCTCCTTGAAACAGGATGTGAAGTTTTTCATTTTGGCATCGTCTAAAAAGAGCTGAAAGTGAAAAAGTGGAAAATATAATGGAGCGATAAATTTCGTGCCTACACACCATGCCTTCATGGTCGATATAGTAGAAGTATTCGCGAATCCTTGGTTCAGGCGACTGTCCTTGAATGTAGTTGGCAAAAGTGCGCCCAGGCGGCCTTTTGAGCTTCCAGTTCTTGAGTATTATATGCTTCGGGTGGAGGGGAGCCATGACAGCGATACCTTAACCGAGGGGTATATTGTATTACTAACCGAAAAAATCGTCGTTTTTTTATTGTGCGGCCTTTTTTGGTTATGAGTAAGCATGATATATAGATATATATTTAGAATATTCAACTCTAGATTTATAATATTATTTAAACATATCGAAATGGACGGACATAAGGTTACTTTTTCTTTTCTGTTCCACTACTGCTAGGCTTTTGCATCCGGCTGACTTGCATGTTTTTAAGCTTTTCGTTTAGTTTCTTTTTGGCGTTTTTGTGCTCTTCTTCTTGGCGTATCGTCTTCAATGGTTTGGGATGTAAAAATTCTTTTCGTGCCTCTCGCCTTTTCTCCTCCCCACAGCCATGAACCTCGGGCAGGCCATGCTTGAAGCAGAAGCGTTTCTTGCACAAATTACAGTCTTGTCCCATTAAACTCGTTTTTGCTTTGCAGCGAGGGTAATCGCACAAATTGTCTACCGTTTTTACTGCCGTCAGAACTTCGTCCAGTTTGAGATTAACTACTTCACTGGGTATACGCTCCAAGAGCTCCAATGTGTTGTTTGTGCCATAGTCAGCTGGTTTACCAGGCTTGGCTGGTGGAAACAATGGTTCACTATCTACATTGGCTGAAGGTGATGAATTTCTATTGGTCGCAGATTTTGGGTTCGCTTTTTCTGAATTATGCCTCACTTAGTTACATATATTTAATGATTTTATTAAATTATTACCTGCCATTGTAAATAATGGGACTTTCGTTCCTTGTGTACTTGTAACGTGAAGCAGCCCTGGATAGTAGTCTACTAAATACTGCTTTTTGTTGGGATTTTTTAGTAATTTTCTAAATTGAAATAGAACAATACAGGGTGCTCTTATAGCAATACTAACACCCAAATTTAAAATACTTTGAAGCTGCTCCGAACAACATAAATTATGAACATGGGTGTTACACCATTTTTTAATATTACAAAGAACAATGTTTATATATTTGTGTTTGAATTTAATTTTTGGAGCTGACACTGATTACAAAATTTTCTATAAATGCTAAGATCAACTATTTAATACAATTTTTTAATTCTAGAAAATGCAATTCTAGAAAATTTGTTAAATCAAGCAAAATGCTGTCTGTTATTAGCTTCACTTTTTCAAGGCCAAATCTTATAGATTGGATGAAGCTGAGGTTACAGCCGTATTAATAGCTTGGGCAACGTAATCAATATTGCCCGTATTAAGGCCGCACATATTAATTCTGCCCGTTTTTAGCAAATAAATATGAAACTCCTTGATCAGAACAGCCACTTGTTTCTCATTGAGTCCAGTGTAGGAGAACATTCCAATCTGATTGACAATATGGTCCCAGTTGCCTGGTGTTCCCAGGGCAACAAGCTTGTCGCGCAACAGTTTACGCATTTCCCGAATGCGGCTCGACATATTTTTGATAGAATCCATCCATTCTTGACGCAGTTCGGGTGTATTCAATACTTTGGATACTATACGAGCACCAAACGCAGGCGGATTTGAATATATACCTCGAATGAGTAAAGTTACCTGTGAATGGATAGCGTCTTTGGTGGCTCCGCTTTGCTGAACAATCGTCAGATTTCCAACTCGTTCGCAGTACAGTCCAAAGTTTTTGGCAAAGGATTGACAGACAAAGAGCTCAAAGCCACGATCGACAAAATACCGGATCGCCCAGGCATCGCGATCGGGGTCACCACTGGCAAAGCCCTGGTAAGCTGAATCGAATAATGGGAACAGATTTTTACGTTCCATAAGATCAGCGATCTGTTTCCATTGTTCCTGCGTTGGATCAATGCCCGTGGGATTGTGCGCACACGCATGTAAAATAATAACGGAATCTGCCGGTGCCTTGTCCAGATCAGCGAGCATCCCCTCGATATCCAGTTGACGTTTATCTTGGTCCCAATAACGGTAAGATTGCAGATTGGTAAAGCCGGTATCAGCGAAAATCTTATGATGATTTTCCCATGTCGGATTCGAATAGTACACGGTTTGGCGTTTCAATTGTCGAAGTAAAAACTCAGCTGCAATTCGCAATGCACCTGTTCCTGATATCGTTTGCACACCAAAGGCCTGGATTAGAGAAGATTTGGAGACAGTTCAATAGTTGTTACTATTTGTTTGAAATTCCCAATATATACTTACACGATTTTCTTTTAAGGCCTTCGAATCGGCACCCAAAACCAATTCAGTTGCTGCTCGTGTAAATGTATCCAATCCTACACAAATTCACAGACACAAATTAAGCTAATTGCAATCTATTGGTAATTTGAACCGGCTTACCAGTAACTGGTAAATACTCATGGTTAAGCGACTCATCACTAGCGATTTTCGTTTCCGTTTTGCGAACCACCGGCAGTACCCAAGGCTGGCCTTCTTCCGTTCTGTAAGCTGAGAATATATGTGCATTTTCATATCAATTACGATCTGAATAAGCTGGATATTAATATGTAGCGCTATAATGTTCCAATTAATTATTTAATCAAAATAATATGGTGATACGGTAGTTCGCAGAGCCTTATAGGGTGTTCCTACATTAATTCCAGAAAAGGAAATTCATATATCGGTGTGCCTATACAATCAAATCAGCTGATATTTGATAAGATAAGACTCAGCGATTTCTGAATAAAGTCCGCTTTAATAAATTTAGCTACTAAGTATTATTGAATTTGAAATAAGGCCATAGTTCATAATCTCTTGGGCAGAACTAAAAACAATTTGCAAAATTCATTTAACAATTGACGTAGTCAAGCGTATAATATAGTTGAGCTTTATAGAGTATACACACAAATATGTGTTTACGTAAACAAATTTGAGCGTATTATTATTTTGAAATGTAGAATTTGCCACTTACAATACAAATATACAAAAATTCACACATGTATAATATATATAGTTAACTGGTTATTGTAAAGGGCAACGCCATTCATTTCCAGATTTGACATCTAAATGCCCTCTATGTATGCCTGAAGAAACTTAATTCATAAACACACATAAGGTGACACACACTCATATAATTTTGTCAAATACATAATATATAGTTCCAAAACATGAAACCGCGAAATGCCGGTATCGCATATGAATACATATGGTTTATTGAACTCTACATAAATTTGCATATTTTACACACACGCACAATTAACGCCAACTCAAATCAAGTATGTAAAAATGCCATAACTATATAAATATTAAATAAATATATTTAATATCTAATATTTACAACTTACCACCCACGGATAAGTTAACTTTCTTGGGGAAGCTATCTTCCCTAAACGCTTGTGTCAAGGCAAATACCTCGATCGCCGGTCCCTTAGACACATTAGCAAAAATTGGCGGAGACATCGTACGTTGCAAAGCTAAGCAAAACGAATGCAATAAATACAAGTTTTAACTAACGATTGAGTAGTGAATCATGTATATATGAATCGATACACTCGATACTATGCTTAATATGCGTTCAAAATATCGATAGCAAGCTAAAATATTATTTTCAATAAAATTTAACAATCATTTAACAATTAATACTACATTTAACATTATAAATATAAATATGTTTTCATTTAAAATTATCTCATCATTTTAAATATTTCCTTGCTCAGCATTATCATTGGGATTACTTTACTACATCGACATGGGCACACCGGTTCTACTGTGGCGGTAAAGTTAAATATTATCAAAGAGCCCATGTTCTTATTGAATTGTAGTAAGTTGCAAGAAGTAAATATGAATCCATGTTAAAGTTCAATCAATTTCATTTTGACATTCATGCAACTGAATTTAACGAATCTGGATTTTGCCGATTTCTGAAAGAATTAATTTGATTAACTTAGTTAGATTTAATAATGAACCATACTATTTATCTATTCTAAAAAATCCGATTATATTATTTGCATGTGACCAATCATGTGACCTTATCATTTCATCATTTAAATAAAATCTTTGCAATTTTCAAAATTCAGCATTATTAAGCGAAGATAAAAAAGCACGAGAAAGTGATTCGTACATTCGAACTGGATTCACAGGTAGAGAAAAAAGTTCGTTTGCTCGTTTAATCGATTATTCATTCTCTGATCCCGACAGCTCATTGACCCAACGGCCTTGTCAACTAGTTTTTACTGACTAACACTGATTATGTCCCTTCCAGTACTTTCGTGTTATTCCTTAGTAAATTGAGCTTAAACCTTAAGATCTATAACGGTTTTTCGTTGCTCCTGGCAACTGAAGTTTGTTTATAGATTGAATGGGTGTTAGCACATAGAAAATTAGTTGCATATAGGATGTCGAAGGCAACGACTATCAAGGAAGCTCTTAAACGATGGGAAGAACGCGAACAGCAGAATTCTCTTAATGCAAAACAGATTGATTTGCAATTCCAATGGCCGCCGATAGAGAAAATGGATAATACTCTCGGCACACTAGTCAATTGCGAGTAACTATTGAAATTTTCATTTCTCTGAACATGTTACTATTATATTTTAATGCGCATTTCAGACGAATCAGCCTGTCCACAAATATGATTGAGAAAATCTTCGGCTTATCGGGCATGAAATGCCTGAAAGTCTTATCGCTGTCGCGCAACTATATTAAGCAAATATCGGGGCTGGTAGGTTAACAGTTACACTAGTCAACTCATATATGTATATATTTATGCGCAAGATTAACACATCTATAGGAAGCTGTAGCCGAGACCTTGGAGGAGCTATGGCTGAGTTATAATCTGATCGAAAAGCTGAAGGGCTTGAGTGGTCTTAAGTGCTTAAAAGTCCTTTACATCAGTAACAACTTGATCAAGGACTGGTCTGAGTTCAATCGATTGGCCGAAATCGAAACGCTAGAGGATTTGGTAGTTGTGGGAAATCCCTTGTCGGAGGGCCTAGACGAGCCCACCTGGCGGTCCGAATGCATTAAGCGCCTGCCGACCATACGAAAACTCGACGGAGAGCCCGTGGTGCTTAAAGAGGAGCCGATTCTGTGAATCGGCCGAACGTGAAGGCAAAGCAATATTATACCAAACCATGTAAAATTGATCATATTTCGTTATTCTCAGTCAGAAATTGATTCTATTCAAAAAAAGATAGTTTCTGCTGACTTTCTACAAATCGAATCAAGTTTTCATTATTATTATATTTTTTACTGCAAAGATATTTTATTTATGCTGACCCTCAAATATGAGCCAT
>JABVZX010000001.1:17841808-17861800 GCA_020883565.1 Drosophila pachea
ATTGTGATGAGGAGTGACGACAGACAAATTTTGAACTTGATTGTGCATTAGTATATCAGTATTTTTCTCGCCAGCGACGGCTGAACACTTAATTGTTGGTGAATCCTGAAGTTAATATTATTAAGTTGATCAGTTGAAAAATTCTCATTTTAATATACATATAAAGTATATATATATATATATATATATATATAGAAAGCATATACAAATGTACACAAACAAACTGAAGCAGTGCCAGCGTCAAGATATTGTTAATATCTCGTCACCCGCGCACAAACACAAACAAATTTCGCCTTTCTTTTTTTCTTTTTGCAATAATTATATTAATGTAAAAATATATAAATACATGCGAGAAACGACATCACATTTATATATGCATATTTTCTTTTCAATATACACGTATACAAATATAATATATATCACTCTATATATATATATATATATATGTGTATACGAACAAGTATAGAAACAATAATAAACAAGGAGAACTTTATCATGGCTTTTAGTTACCTCGGCTCCCACTTGACGCAGTTGCTCGCGCAGCTTCCGAATGTTTGCCTCTGACAGCTTATAGCTGCGATTATTTGTATCGCCTTTCAGACGCTCCAAATTCAGTTTCTCCTGCTCCAGCATCTTCTGAAGTGTCTGAATCTTGTACGTTTCCATTTCGCGTCGTTTGATACTCTGCACAGTGGATGAATATATTAAAAAATGTAATCAAGTAATGCAAGTAATGCAGCGATCACTCACATCGACTGGCTGTGGTCCTGTGATGGATGCCGTCCGATCGCGTCCAGAGAGAATGGGCGTGGTGGGTACGATGCCCACGGACGAGGGCCTCGATGACTTTTGGCTACGCTTCACTGCCAGCTCAACAATTGTAGAAGCTTTAGATGAAAAATTGGGAAATGTTTTAGACTTATGAGGCATTTTCTAAGCGGTCAAAACTAAACAAAACAAATTAAAAAAATATAAAATATAAAAAAAAATTTATTGCGATAATGGTGCTATCAAAATTACTTAAAGTTGCTATTCTTTCTGGTGGATCGCTCTATATCACTCATCAGCTCGGCTTCATCAATATACCACGACAGCAGGAGGCCATTATGAAACCGGAGCCGATCGAAGCTGATAACAATAATGTGGAAATCAATTCGGAGTGTGTTCTTTTCAATAAGGACGATAAAGAAAAAGATAATTGCGATTGTAATGCTATTGATTGGGGTGAAGAGTTCAAAGCGGCATGGGATAAATCTGCGAACGCAATCAAATCCATTCCCAGTCACTGGAATCGACTCACGCAAGCCTTTCTGGACAGCTGTCGAGGATTTTTCGGAGGCGACAAGTAGGTCAGTAAATCGTAGGCCAAGCTTTTCTCTTCTATAAGATTTTTCGGCATACTTTTCAAATCATTTTCACTTTATTCGTTTGGCCAAAATTCCTTTTCCTTTTTTTTCTTTTTTTTTTTTTGGTATCCATTTACGGCTAATTATGCTTTTCGTAAGATTAGGTCTTGTTGCTGGCACAATCTGGTTAACCAAGGAAATGGGTATCTGGGGTGATCCAGACACAGCAGTTAAGTTATATGGAGATGCTATGGATAAATTGACACCGTATGTAGATAGTATGAAAGAGCAATTCTACTCCAATTATGGTACGAAGGCGGAAACTGCGGAAGGTGAAAAGGAATTGCGCGAATCCTTTGTGGATGTCTGGAACCAAACCATTAAGGGAGGCTTTACCTTTGTCAACCGATTTCCGACATATTATAAACGCTTTACAGACGATCTTGACGACACAGTCGATAAATTATTAAATAGCAAATCAAACCAGTAGGCTTGGCCTCCAATAACCAAATTCAATCGAAAAAAAAAGCTATAACATGTTTTTCTAATAGCAATACATCGAACAAATTTTTAATTACTCAAAAATTCATATATTCATTTTTATTTCGTATGTTAAAATTATGGTATACAACTGGTTGCGAGGTTTGGGCTTTCTCTCTGGGATCCTGCTATATACAGCCCATTATGTAGTACTGGCAGAACCAGATGGAACATATCGTTTCGCCGAACGTCTGATGCTCCGAAAAAAGAAGGCAACCAACGATGCAAATGATATTGAATTGCATAATAAGAATTCAATTGGTGCTCTTGATAATTGTTTTACTGCTCACCATGAGTGGAAGGAAGCAATTATCAAAAACCTTTACTATTCTTTTCGTATGCCCGACTGGTCAAACGAGTTTGTAACGCATACTAAAGAGATTCTAAACCAGCATAATCGCACTGAATTTTGGGAACCTCCTTTCCGGAATCAGGTCAACGTGATACGCCCGATTAAACTTCCCAAGATTAAGGATGATATAACCTGTAAACGAATTCTCACATAGATGGCCGAATTCTTACTTTCAAAATTCAAAGTATTTACATTAAGATCGGTCAGTTTTTTTTTCATATAATTTTTTTTTGTTTTCAAATTTTTGTCCAGATTTCTTTTTCCACTATGACTATGATTCTAGACCTCGCATTGCGCACAGGAGTCGTTTTTACTGTTATTATGGCCACCAAACGCTACAACATTTGGGATTCTTCGGATGATACGGTAGCGTTCTATGACTCAACAATCAACAAGATCAGCCCGATAGCGAAACAGACATGCGATTACTTAAACATTCCGGTACCACCAATGCCTCCCCAAAGAAAACTCTCCTATCTGGGCGTCTACTACTACAACAAAACCGTGATAACCGTTATCGATTTCCTTAACATGTTCCCCACATATTTACATTCTCTCCTGATGATGGCGCCGGACGCTGCTACTAAGATGTCAACGACATTAAGCGAACAATACGAACAATATAAGAAAAATCGTAAGGCTAATGAGAAGCCGCAACGGGAAATGCGCATTGATGAAAGGGAATTGGTGCAGCCAATTGAACCGTTCAAAGAGCCCAAACCTAAATGTCGAAAAAACAAACAACAAGAGCCCGAGAATGAACGACCACGTACAACCGATCCAGACTCCCCTTCTCGCACGTGTAAACAGATACCAAAGAATCCAGAATGTAAGTGCCAGTGCTCGAAGTGCGCCAAAAAAGGGAATCAATTGGTTGGTCAAGGTGACCAAAACGTAGTAAGAAGTAAGTAAGTACAATCCTAGGGAAAGGTGAAAGCTAAAATTTCCGATAGACCGAGCGGTCCTGGAACCAATGCACTCATCGATAGCTTGTAAAGATCAACAAGTTCCCATGAGCAGTCATATAAAGGAAAAGAACAGGGAATGGATATTTTGCTGTGGAAGTTGAACTGTCCGATGAAAGTATTATACTTTATATACAAACCTTTGATGTAACTAACAACAGTCGGATGTTTTTCTTGCCGCACTTCTTGTCCATTTACCTAAGATAAATAAAATAGGCAGATGTCAACATTTTGAAGAGAATATGTCCTTTGTTTCAATACAGACCTTCAAAATCATATCTCCGGCCACTAAACCAGCAATTTGTGCGGCCCCGCCGGGCTTCACACTTTCCACGAAAACGGGATTGTCGCCAGACACCTGTCCAGAAGAAGTATTTGTAATTGATATAGATGTACGATATTCCACTATTGGTTTACCTTCATGCCATAGCCATTCTCATCTTTTCGCACAGTCAATGTTAAATACTGAAAGTTTTTTGGTGATGCTGGATTCGGAGTTGGTAACTTCTGTACTTGGGTGATTGTCGGAGTTAATTGTAAATGTAGGGGACGCGGGGTACCCATTTTATTGGCTCCATCACCATCCGGTGTTAACAGGAGTTGACTGCCACCGCCTTCCATTAGATTACTCTCACTTTTTTGCGTCACTTCAGATATATTCGTTGGAACGGGAACAGGAACAGGAACGGCAAGTGCAGGCAGATCTGGTGTTGCACTTGCACCATCATTGTTTTCCGTACCATTCATTAGTTTGGTCTTATTTTTATTCTGGTGCTGGTAACTGGTAGGCAATGGTGGTGTCTGTGGTGGAACGTTGTTGTTGTTGTGAATGCCACTGAAGCTGCTTGCCAAATTGCTAAAGCTGCTCGCCAGAGACGGAGATCTTGGGATTTTCGATTTATTTGCCGATTTCTGTTTCTGTTTATTCTTTGAATTCTTTACAGATTTCTGTTTTGGCGGCGGCAACTCTGGCGGCAGATCCTCAGTTCGTGTGTCGCCAACACTAGCGACAGTTTGAGATACTGCGACAGTGTTGTTGTTGTCTCCGCTATTGATATTTTGTTGTGATGTTGCTTTCGACTGCAGGAACTGTTCGTTCGGTTCTTCTGGTAGATCTTGAACCTCATCGTACTCATGGTCGTCGGTACCAAAATCAATCAATCTTCAGATTCAAACAATAAAAAGATACACAATAATTAATTCATTATTATCCAATCTTTACAACGTACTTCCACCCCATATTCTGCGAATTTCAATATAATATTTGGTCACACTGCTAAATCAATTCATTTGCTGCCAATGAAAACTTTGCGTGACGTCACACACAACAATGCAGTTAGAAAGAGCTTCACAGAGCTGAACACATACTAACGTTAGTGCTAGCGAGCTGAAATAAAACTGTGGGGTGCTTGCAGTCATTTTTGTTTTGTTGCTGTTTTTGTTTTTCTGCTCATGTGTGTGTGTATTTTTTTTTTGTGGTGAATAGACAAAGCCTAGCAATTAAGCAAATCATGCCTGTAACAAGTGCCATGGTCAAAGCCGTGAGATCAACTCACCAAACAAAATGACCACTGTTTGACCTTTTTTAATTGACTACAAATTAAATTATCCGGAAAATAGATACAAATTCATTTCTCGACAATTTTTCTAGCAAACCTTTTGCTCGGCCACATTTGAGTTAAAATAAATATAATCAGTATATAAACTCCTCTTGCTTCGTATTCTACTCTTACACATAAACTCACCTCTTTTTGATTGATGGGTCATCCATAGAGTCTATGAATTATGTTATCCAAATATTGCAAAAAGTTGTAGATACTTGTAGAACAACGTAATCACATATGTGTATTATTCTCTACTTTAATATTCAGATTTAAAAGTTTCTCTGAATATTTATAGGCACTGAGCTCATCTAAAGCCCGTAAAAAAAAGCGGATACAAAATATTGTGGCTTATCAAAAAATATCATTGATGTAGATCTTCTGAATGGCAAAACAACGGAAAACTTTTCTAAAAAGTATTTACTTGATCACTTTTAAAACATTTCTTATATGAATCATTTAATCACTTGTTAAATACATTGAATGAAACTTTCTTGCAATATAAGAGGCACAGTTTTTACTAAAAAAAAACCCTTTTCATACCCTCCCATTCTGGGTATTAGTATGTTAGTTCACATATATTTCTCTCTTTTCTGTCTCTCTCCCTCTCTCGCTCTCCCCTATCCCACTATCTAACTTAAAAATAAAAGATCCAATAACAACTATATAAATCTACTATGTGTACATAAGAGGATAATTTATCAACCATGTATCTGTCAAATTACAGTGTTAACAAATGGAAAACAAAAAAAACTTTAATTTGCACAGTTTATACGCTCAAACATCCAACAAGTGGCGGTGGCAGCCATATTGTTTTGCTCTGTGTTGCTGTTGAATCCAGAGGTGCGGGCGTGACGAATCTTTTAATCCGGGACGACAAAGGAACGAACCATTTGGGATAACATAAGTTTTATTTAAGTCCGAGCATTCCATAAAAACTCTGTCGATAACTTCATATGTGTACAAAAACAATAACGTACGATAGCCAAGTTTAAGTGAGAGACTTATATTGCATGAACACACATACACCCATATTGTCACGAACACAAATAAAAATAAAGCCCGACACGAACGCACCTCTGGTTGGATCATCACACTCGCCAAGTAAATATCCATACATATATATATATACACATATGTACTTATATGCTCTTTTATATACACTCACACTCGCGCACTGGACTGTTGCCTTTTTTACATGTCTCAAATCACTACCAAGCGCATTGCGCATCATTCTTTTTTACTTGCTTTAAAGCAGACACGCACATCGTTAACATATGCATCAACTATACTTTGTAGTAATATATAATATTAAAAATAAATTTATGAATTTATAAATTATTAAAATTGCTAAAACCTTCTTCTTGTTTTGTCACAAACCGTACGCAATAAGTGCTAAATTGATACTATGTTAAACTCAAAATGGACACTGTTATTACAGATGACGATATATCGGTAATAAATTAAACATCGGAACGTTTCCGATTGTTAGTGTTAATTAGCACTTGAAATATAAGAACACATGTATCTGGGCACATAGGTTTTTAGGAACACCCTTTATTAAAATACCAATTAGATTGCACCTTATTTTAAAAATTCAATACGTATTACGTTTGCAATTTTAGAGATAGGAAGCCACAAACAAAATATAATTTATAAAAATATAATGATTGCAATTGGTCTGGCGATCATTTATTATTATATAAATATTGTAAAAATATGTATATATTATAAATATATATAAAATATAAATTTCTTAATCTTTCTTATGAGGAAATTTTTTAACTCACTATAATTGTTCATAATGTTTAAAAGTTCAACTCGTAATACCTAACATCACGCCAGCTTTAATTAGTAATTATTTAGATTAGAGAATATCAATTTATGTACTTAAATATAAATTCACAGAAAAAGTAATATGATATAAAAACTATTATTTGGATAAGAAAATATTTATAAACCGACTCTATGCGCCCAAAACTGGCGCACATTTGGCGTCAAATCAGATTCGGTAAATCGTCATTTTTTGAATTGCTCTTACGATCGAGAAGACATGTGTCGCTATTGCCAACGACATCGATGCCATCATGAATTAGTTCATCTACGTTAGCCATGGAAGCTAAATGAATTTCCTTCTGATGAATGCCAGCTTGAATATTAATTTCACTCATTAAATGAGAACTTCCCGTTAAATTCGATTTTTCTTCACTTGCAAAATCCAACACTTTAAGATGATAGAAAACTAACTCATCATCCAGCACAAAAAACTGTGTAAAGTCGGAACTCGCATAGAAATGAAGTCCCCTGTTTCCCACAAATTTTATAGATGCTAGCAACTCAGGTAACTTTGCATTACCTCGTTTATTCTTCCACAGATCAGCTTTTCCTTTTCCTACATCATTGTAATTGATTTTCGCCGGCATCAAATTTTCGAATTCCTCCGATTCATTTGAACAAGGTGAGGCATCAACCTCTTCATATTCAGATAATGCAGACTGCTCCTGGTTAAACCGCCTGCTGCGCGCTTTCGGATTCACACGATTGTTAACTATATGCTTTACATCCCAGAACCTTAACTGTTCTGCGCAACTCACAAGAATCTGTTTGCAAGGCGAGAAACGAAGTTTCATTTCGTGGCATGGTTCATGTCCCTGGACGATTGTATATATAAGTTCCAAACGATTTCTATTATTCATATAGATCTGCAATGAAAGATCACTTAAGAAATTGAATCCATTATAATTTTTATTGTTTTACTTACTTTAATGTTTCCATTTTTAAATCCAATGGAAACGATGCTGCTATCAAATGTGGCTGATAGATAATTGATTGTAGACTTCGTCTTTAAATTTTCTTGGCAGAGCAGAACATATTTTAACTTATGTTCAATAATACTTAACTTAAAGACCTGCAAAGGAATTTTGAGTTCGAGTTTTTTTAAAAGTCTTTCAAAGTTTTTCTCTATGGCTTACCTTAACAACGTTATCTTCAAAAGCTAAAAAAAGAACGTCATCCCTTAGATCAAAGCCCACCAGTCGACCAGGTTTATCAAAGATATTTTTCGTGGTACTAACTAAATCTATGTACTAGAAAGGGAATATAATTAAAATAGAGTATTTTCAAGCTTTCAGAGCACTTACAATTATTCCTTTCTTCCAGAACAGAAACAAAAACTGTTCGCCGAATAGCCGCGCGTGTATTGTAATTATTTCATTAATTTTCATTGGCCAAATTTTAGTTATCTCCGACTCGGATAACTTAAAGATTTTCGTTGTGCGTTTATCCTTGGATGAGGCAACTATTATGTCATCATTAATCACCTTTAAATAGTCGATTTTTTCATTGCTTTCGCGGCAGATAACTTTCTTTTCGCTAATGTTGATAATAACACCAGTATCATAGCCTGCATATATATTTAGTTTACTGGAAACACATAAGGCAGTTATCTGGCTTTTGGGTTCCACCTGCAGCGTTATGATCGTTGACCAAAATGGTTGATCAACATCGGTTTGGATTTTGTAAATACGTGACTTCGAGTCAACTGTGAACAATGTATCTCCATCGGACATTTTCAATAGCGGCATCAGATATACATTCGGTTCCAAATCAAATTTTATATCGTTTGTCTGGCGATAGTCCGTCTTGGCCTTGTGAGCCCACGCTATCGTATATGTATCATTGCCTGGTACATTTCGCAAAGTATATAAATGTAGTACACCCTTTCCGGCTGCTCCACACAAAACGATATACTTCAATCTGGGCCCATTCAGATCATAGACATCCAAGCAGATAATATGTTCACTGATATTGCTTCTCAGCACGGCGTTCAAGCATTTTAAATCGTAAACAATTAGTCCCTGGGTTGTACCCAGCACCAAATAGCGACCGTCTTTCGATAGCCTGCCACATGTTATGGTCACATCCGGTAATGGCAATTCCGTCTTATTAAACTGAATATCAGCGTGATCAGCCTGATTGAATCTCAGTTTCCATACATTCTTCTTAAATATAAGTAAGACCATTGTATAATTATCGATAGCATCTACATGGGTCTCTATTGCAACTGCTTTTTCGCTTTGAAAGACATCGTCCACTTCTTTTGAGCTGCGCCGCAGATCCCACAGAGTCAGTTGACAATCCATTGTACACAATACATAGACCCGGTCTAAAACCTTCGAGAAACAACGTATCTGACGCTGTTGGCTCTTCAGTATAGGTGTATGCGATTGTTTAAATTTCTCTTCCTTATTGTCCCAATCACAGATGCATATATCTCCGTTGCTAAAGGCCACATGTAATTGAATAAAGCTATTCTCTTCTCCATTGTCTTTTTCATCCAGATGGAACGCACATATTTTCTGATCAGCATGACTACTTGTCAGCCGGTGAACATCGCTATTCACAAACTGTACATTGCACAAAGACTTTGAATTTTTGGCTGGTTGGCCCAACTTGTCCAAAGGTGTTACACCTGGTGCAAACTCCCCAATACTGCGCCGTCGCAGCAGCTGCCGCAGCGACCAAAGCTTCAAGCTACCGTTACTGTACAGGGTCAGGAGATGCTTTTGCTTGTTGAACATACGCATCTCGATAACAGTACATGTATCGTCTTCATCATTCAGCAGATAGGTCATATCTCCCTCGAGCGATATGTCGGTGAGTAGCAACTGTTGATTACTCAATGCCAAGAGGCAATAGTCATCATCCAGGTAGATGGCATGCTGCACCTGAATCTTTCCTAAATTGATGATTTGCCGATGCTGATTGAAACGTCCGCTAACATAAAAATCAATCATTGAACATAAACATAATTTGCACATATATATATAGTTACCGTTCGGTAAACCACACGTAATCAGGAAATTGTTGTGCCTGGCGATATGCTTCGTCATAGACTGCGCCTTCCCCGTTCATTAGCGCAATTTGTAGTAGACACGTGAACTCCGATTTTATCAGTTTCTCTTCGGCATTAAGCAGAAACACCAAGAGCTCATTCACAAGACGGTCGTAATCGATGATCCCAGTGTTATCATTGCCTGCCAAAAAAAAAAAACGTATCAGACGATTAATCCGTTTTGACTTTCTCTCAAAATACTTACCAACAATCTGAGCTTTATGGACGCGCAGTACCTGTAGAGTATGCAGGACATATCCACGTGCGTTCCACGGTGTCGGTTCGTTTCGAATTTTTTGGTCGAGAAAACGAAAATCAAGGAAAATTTTACGAAACAATCTCACTTGCTCGACTCTGTCATCCAGTTTGCTCAGATGATAAGCGATGTATCTATTGAAATAACTGTCCATATGTGGCAATGTGAGGCCACTGCTTACATCGAAAACTTCTAGTATGCTACAAGAAAAGAGATGAATTCAATTGAAAAACGAAATGATTTCACATTAGAGATAGAAATTACTTGTAGTATTCAATTATTTTTCGATTCAATTCAGACTCGTTTACAATTGGTAGCTGCAGTTCACAATATATGCTGGACAGTGTTATAGTCAGCCGATGCTTGTCATCAAAATGCTTCTTCACTAACGAATATTTGTAGAACTTATTTACCACGTTTATTGGGTCTTCCACAGTCCAAATGACGCCCAAAAGCTGTGGAATAACAAATGTAAAAAAAAAACCATTTACTGGATAAACTATACTCACATGAAGTGGTATCTGTGCTGAGGCAGGAAATATGAAAAGAGACTGAAAAAGTTGTTTGTCAGAGGCATCCAATACTTTTAAAGTAGTCTCAATGATTGTTGTCAATTTATCACACTTCTTTCTGTAAATGAAATTTATCTAAGTAAGAGATTATTTATTATATTCATATTATTTTCTACATACTGCTCCCAATTGTCAATCGTGCAATGACCATCGCGAATACTCTCGGCGATTGTGCTCAGCAATAGTGGATTGGTCTTCTGATTTTCCGTGAGTGTTGCCGATAGCTTTTTAAGAGATTTATGAAGATTTTCGTCTAGATATTTGGCAAATAGTGTCTCAATTTCAAAAGGCGTGAGCACATCTTTGAGTGTGATATGCGTTGTTGTTGCCGGTGATAGAAAATTAACAACACTTTTGTGGCGTGTTGTTAGAAGAATTTTACATCCAACATTAAAGGCTTCCCATGTCTCCTTGTTTTGTACATTGCGCAAGACAAGCAGGCAATTCTTGTAAGTCTTATCCTTAAACTTATCTCTCAATTGAGTTTTCACCCGTTCGATGCACAAATCGACGCTCTTGTCACAGTTGCTGTGATGGCTATTATCCATGATGTACAGCAATGACTGTAGCATTTCCAAACGTTTTTCCGGTGTCGTACAATTTCGTACATCCAACCATAATATATTAAAGTCCATTTTTCGCTGCACAACGTACGAGGAGCAAACGTCCAAGACTAGCCATTGTTTTCCAGCCCCCAAATCGCCTTCAACGACAACGTTCTTCGAAGGCCGTAGCTCAAGTAGAGCCTTCTGCAGTTCCAAATATGGCTCGATTCGTGGTACATTATATTTTGTGAATTTCTGATTATCATTGTACAAACGATCCACTTCGGATATATACTTTTCCGTATTCACGCTAGGACAATTACATTCTCTCTGGATGGCAGTCTGCAGAAATCCGTAATTAGGCTCTTGCAAATCTCTGAGTCCTTCTTCAACGAACTTTTTAACTATTTCTTTTTCCTGATTGCGCAAGGTCCAAAATAATAGATATGTCTGTTTTGGATATGGTGCCTCTATGATATAATCGACCTCTTTTTTGGTTAATATAGTGCGCAATATATCCTCAATATCCTTACAATCGAAATCTTTCTTGAAATCGGACAGAAAAACCGGAATTATATCCTTGTAGGAATGCCGTGTCTCAATCATTTCGCGTCTCTCTAACAATTAACTGCAAAAAAAGAAAATTGGACTAAGCATTTAAAATGAAAAGTGAACGTTAATATTAGGAGCTGATGCTCAATATGGCCACAGACAACTCTGCTGTCCAAGGTTCCGCTTATAAGTGACTCAAAAATTTCAAGGATGTTCAGATTTGACTTGTTTTCATTGTGCCTTTAAAAGTAGATTACGAAAAACGCATTCATGATTAATGCACTTATCGTCCGCTAAGATATTAAATATGTGTTCTTAAGATTACGACACAATATCATTATACTATTCCTATATTTAAAAAAGATTTCAGGATTGTACTACCCAAGACATCATATGCCCCATAAACCAAACAATAGAAATATTGCTTTAAAACAAATGACTAATTTGCCTTCTTCATAAAAGCAGCGTTACAAACTTTAGATTATAAGACTCAAATATACCCTGTGTATATATGCACATTGTGTATTCACAATATGCTTTTGTTTTATTATTTCGTCTAATGAAAGGATTTCCGATAATTCTATGAATTAAGTTTGGCAACGTTCGCCAAATTTTATGTTGAGAGCAAATTCGTTATTATTATCTGGTGTATTACCCTTTCAAGTGAATGTACCCTCTACAAATACTTAACTCGCAATGAAATCTGAAAGTTCATTGACATGTTTGACATGTGAAATTTGCATACGTTTGATAAATTCGAATGCCTCACCTATTTTGGACATTGTTTGGAGGGATAATACTCACAGGTGATGTAAATATTGAAATCAAAATAATGCGTTCCTTTCTTAAAAGTTATAAAAGGCGACAAACGTACAGAAATGTCTTAACACATATATCACAGGCATTTCCGCTTGAATATTATAAATATTTTAATACAATTTTTGAGTATTTTACGGAATTCTTTGTTGCATTTGAACAATTATTGACGGTGGTAGAATTTCACTGTACTTAAGAACATTATATTATTGATACCACTTGTTTATTTCTTTACTTTGTAAAGTGTGACCAATGTGACCAATATTGAAATTAATTACTAATCAGAAATACTAACACACATAATTCAGGATCATAGTAACTTCATTTTAAGTAACTTCTCTAAACTGAAATGTTTTTAAATCGTTCTTTTTTTGCATAGTATTGTTGATTACTTTCGAATGGTAGGCCAAAAAAATATTATATTTTTGGTGTCAAATGTTCTGTTATCGATTATATTCCAGATTAACTCTGTGTGGCTGTCGCGTTGAAAACAAGTTATTCGCAATTTATTGCAACAGATTTCAGAAAAAGGGAAAAGTAAAGCTGGTAAGAATCATTATTGCTACTTAATAGATATATATATATATATTTTTATTTTATAAGCATTTTGTCTTTTGAATATAAACTTAGGTATATATGTGTATTCCATAAGCACAAAGGCTTTCGAAAATAGAAAGTTGAATCGGCAGTAAAAGGTGGCGACGCAAGCAAGAAAAAAAATATCATCTACGTATACGTAAAAATTTAGAACACTTAAGGTAGGCAGGCACTGGAAATAACATAGCATAGATTTGACAACAAATGTTTAGCAAAAATATTAGTCCAGTCATCATTGACTTCAATTGAAGACTTTGTGCAGTTATTCAAAATACAAATAACGAAGAAAACAAAATGTCCGCTGGTTTGACCGAATTAGCGACACTCGACGTAACCGCAATGGAGCGTGAATGTGATTTGCATTTATAATTTCAACAACTCAATTATGCTTTCACGCGCAATATTATTAATTTTAAATTGTCTTCCTTAGTTTTTGAATCCGACGCCGCTACCGCAATGTCATGCCGTGCACCCTTTCAACCCGAGGAACAATACGAGCAGTTGCGCCGACCTAATCCTGGACCAGGTGCAGCACTTCCAATCGCACCTCAACTAGCACAAGCTCTACCCCTGGAACAACAGGCTCACCTGTATAATGAGTTTAACACCGTCGGTTATGCTTCGGCTGGCTTTGCGCCAGGTCCTCCTGTTAATTATGCAGCTCCACCACAGGGACCAATTATGACCGATTTGGCAGGAGGCTTAGGCCATTCCAAACTATCAGCTACTGCGGCTGATTTTATACCTAACCTACCAAGTAACATTAATTTGGGTAAGCGCGGCCCTCCACAGGAACAGCATTATCAACATCAACCTTCAGGCCCAACACCTTATGCGCTGCAACATCAACAGCGTTATTTGAATGGTCATAAGCAACAGCAGCAGCAGCATCAGCCGCACAAAAATTATTCTCACCACCCACAAAATCAGCAGTATAACAATGATATGCAAAAGCTGACAAACTCTGTGCAGGCTCGCCTGCATATTGGCCAAATGCCACCGCATAATGGTGCAATGAACAATTACTATCAACAGCAGCAGGTACAAACACTGCAACATCAACAGCACACACATCAATCACAATCGAAATTTCAAAGTCATCCGCATTTAAATAATTCATTCCAACAACTTGCACATCAGCCGCCACAGCAGCCGCAATACTATCACCAGCAGCCACAACCATCAACGTCGTCGGCTGCCGTTTCGAATTCTTCGACTTCTTCCCATCCTGACATGGAAACCATTGCTTTGGAGTATCTAGATACTGTCATACATTGCCTTAACCAGGTGAGTGACACAATATTGAAGACTAGCTTCTTACATTTAGTACAACTTAATTTTTCTCTCAAGAATCCCGGGCAATTTGATACAATCGCATCACGTTTCCTAACTATCTTTGACGGCATGGAGAACAATAACTATGTGCTTTCGATCGCAATGGAGGATATATTCGAAAAATCAATTGAGCAACCCAATTTCCGATATATGGGAGCTAAGTTGTATAATTTATTGCATATGCTTAATCTCAAGCAAGATTCATTGTTTCACACTCTGCTTAAGTGTAAGCTGGATTATCATCGTGCAGAGGTGGACAAGTATATGCAATCTGTAGATCAACAGCAAAAAGTGAGAGAGACCTCATTGTTTCTCGCTGAATTGTATATGCAATTGCGTGGAGATGACGACACTCGTATTCAGCTAATTGCTGTAAATATAGTGTACTCGCTGAAAAAACTCTTGGCATACGAAAGTGCTGAGAATGTGCGCTGTATTTGCCAGACGTTGAAGTTAGCCGGCTACGACCTAAGTGCCGATTGCAAACAAGACATGCAATTCATAATCACTTCATTGCAGGAGTTAGAAACGAAGTCGCCGGGCAAATATGGTATGATTGCAAGTGTCATTGCTTTGCAGCAAAACAATTGGGGACGGAAGGTATCGAATGCTCTTGGTGGAGACGATGATGGCGTTGCCAAGCCACCAGAGCCGCCACGCTTAAGTGATGAGCCTGTTTTCTACGGTCCCGATGGTCGTGAGCTAACAGCTGAGGAGACCGATTTTCTAGCTGCCGAAGATGACGCCAACGGCAGTGATGGTGACGAATTTGATGTAAGAGACAACGATTTGGATCTCGACCCAGAAATGGATGAAGAGACTGAGCGTGCTTATAAGGATTTCTGTAAACAAGGAAAGCAAGCACAGGCAAATAAGAAACCTTAGATCTTTGTATGTGTGAAAACTGTGTGGCGTTAATTTGGCGTGGCAGTTAGGTTACATTTTAAGTATACTCACTCTCATATTCAATGAGGATGCCTAACAAATTATTGGTTGTGTAGTTGCTACTTCATTTTTGTTGTTTTAAAGCAATTTTTTTTCTATTTTAATTGGTTACAAATTATTTGTGATATAAGGCGTCTATGCTTAGTTTTTACATTGCATACATATTAATATCCATATATGTGTGTATATATAAATGTGCACAGATTTTGGTAACGGCATATTCAAGCAGAGCGGTCGCAAGATCTTAAATGATGTGTTTTTACGTAATAGTAACACAAAAACATTGAAATTTGTAAACTATACGAACCTGCTGCCACACCGGTGCGTAATATCACACATTTTGAGACTCGTACAAATAGTATTCGCATGCCTACACATCCATACTTATGTAGATTCATAACTGCAACACATTCAATTAAAGATGCATTCTCTTGATCATATAAATCTAAAAAAACAACAGCCACGCTTAATTTTTTAAATAATTTTAATTAATGTTATAAAGAACGATATAAATATATATAAATAAACATCTCAACTGCGACCGTTTGGTGAGCCAACTTCAATTTACAAAATCTTCGCTTCTTTGAAGTAGTTAAACATGGAATGTGCCGCTTTAACCAACTTAGATAACCTATCGATAACGTCCGATACATATCGGATCATATTTGCGCTTTGTAACTCTTTTACTCGCTCTTTTTATCTGCGCTCTGTTTGGGTCTCAATAATTGCAAGTTAAAATAAATATTGTTAAAAATATTTTAAGCATACAAATTCGGTCTCGTCTGTGTGTATTAAGTGTGTGTGGTGTTTACTCGACATGGCCTAACAGAAATCAAGTCAATGAAACAGATTTGGGGTCCAAAGTGTGTGTGATGTCATTGTGGTGCTATATCACTTATGTACATATGTATATAGATATGTACACAGATTACTAACATATACATGTAATTTTTGTGTGCCTCGTTGAATATAAAAAAATTACACCACTCATAATTTAACTGATAAACAAGAAAATATGAATGAACGCAAAAATACGTATCTCCAGTGAGGCTTTAGAGTAAAATTTTCTGAAAATGTACTTATTTGTATATACAAAAATCAAAATAACTCAGAGACATCTAAAGGTCACAAAACGTGCAAATTTAGACATATATTTAAGAAAAAACAAAGACGCATTTGTGTGTGTATATATGTGTGTTTAAATATATATATATATGTATATATACTTGTTCTTAAAAAGAGAGGGAGTGAAGACAAATAGTATTTTGTCTTTTGCGATAGTTTTCGCAAACAAATGCGATGGGTCTTTTTGATCGATGTACATCTATATGTTAGTAACTTTAAATGAATATGTGTATGTATGCAAATATTCGCTTATTGATATGAACGAATAAATTGATATTAATTTTTAAAAATATACTATATCAGCTCTGAGACGCATATTTGAATTGAAAGTGCTTTGCCACCCTTACTGGCTGTATATATATATTCATGTGTGTGTGTGAATGTGAACGTATCTATGTAAGATATTTTACATAAAGAGAAGATAAAGCTAGTGCCGTTAAGCACAATATAAAGGATTATTTAAATTTATTTAAATATTTTATTTTATTTATTCGTAGTAAAGGTAAAAGTGAGCGCTTTTCGAGCACACAATTTATAGACCGAACATCGAATGTAAATTAACTGTGTGTGCCTTAGCGTTAACTAGTTGACCTAAACATCCTTTGGGTCGCAATGGGTAGCGTTTGGAAGCGTTTGCAGCGAGTTAACAAACGCGCGGCGAAATTTCAGTTCACTGCCTCGTATCATGACCTTCGTTTGGAAACGACCGCCAAATGGTAAGTGAAATATACTAAATCAAAATAAAGGATTTTTTTTATTGTTTTTATTAAATGCAATCTAAGTGGAGGGAAATGATAACTTCATTTCCTGTTTTTCATTGATTATTACCAGCTTATTACCAGCAAGTATGATAAATGATTAAGTCACTGTCTGCATGATTATTGCTGTTGGGCGCCCGCATTTCCTCCATTCAAGACACCCTTATTTCAATTGTGAATCACTTTTATCGAAGAACACTCATATGTGCGTGTATATAATTTAATTATATGAAATCGGAAATAAATATGTGATATATGTATATATGTGTAAAAATTGTATGTGTACTTGGAATTCGTTTTCAAAGGCGTCCTTCAAATATTTCGGTGGTTTGGACAAGACGGTCAAGGCGTGTTGCAAGTTCACCGTTGCCATGGGAGCCGGATATGATGAACCCATTGGTGGGAAACATATCGTGGCCAGTGCCAGACAATCACACCATATCGGTTACATTATTCAAGGATCCCCGAACTCATGAACTTGAGGACAAAGACTGGACATTCGTAATCGAAGATGTAATATTAACCTGAAATTTGAAATATTTTTGATATAAATAGAAGAGTTTAATTTCTGTTTTCAGATTTCACTGCTTGGGAAAAAACGAGTATTGGCCAACGCAAGCATTAATATGCGGAAATATGCCAGCATTGAATCAACGCAACAGAGCTTTACATTGAGCCTTAAGCCAATTTCTAGGAAAATAACTTCTGCTGACTTGGAATTAACAATCAGTTGTGTTTTCTTGCGAGAAGGAAAAGCAACGTGAGTTATAATCATCATTTCTCATTGTTACACAAAAACACTTAAATTATTTTCTATTCAAGTGATGAGGATATGCAAAGCGTAGTATCGTTTATGTCGGTGAACAATAACTGTGATGTCGCACCTCTCGATGATCTAGAGGATATACCAGACTTGGAAAACTCTGGAGACATCTCGGATAATTTATACGACTTCACACAGCAATTGGAGCAAATGACAACAAGTTTAAATGGTTGTACAGATGCTCCTACGCCTTTAAGTGGTATGCATTTAAGTAGCTGGTTGAGAAAAACCCGATTTATTGATTAATATTCGTGGCGCTTCATCAATTCTTACCAATGTTAATTAATTTAAAAAACGTTAATGTTTATTTTGCTTTCGGTATTTTTTGTAGTTCCTTCATTATCTGAAGACCCAACGCCGTTGGCGGAATCTATTAACCATTCACATTTTGAAGTGGATCAGAAAAATTCGAAGTCAATTATGGGACTGCAACCTCAGTCGCATGTTGAATCGGATGACACACTTAATACTCCCAGCGTTACAGATCCACAGCTAGTGACACCTACTAAAGACAAAAACAAAGATAAAGACAGCGAAGAAGACAAAGGTGAAATTGAATCGGCGAACAAATCGTTAAGATCCAAACAAAACGAACGATTCCACGAACTGTTGACATCTACCCCAATAGAGCAAGCACAAAATGCTACAGAGAAAACTAAAAAGAATAACTTGCAGAAAGCTCTAAATTTTGAAAGACAAGACAGTAGTTCGCATGATATTAAGGCTAATGGGAATACTAACCAGATCACTGATATTTTGAAATCGACACCGAATACAACCAAGATAACGGACTTAGCAAAATCCAATGAAAAGCAAACTAAGCAGACAGAGGACGTAGTCACAGTACCCAGTGCCAAGCGTCCCGAACTTCAGCCGTTAAATTTAAAGAAAAGTTATGATACCACATCTGCCGTAAATAACAGTACGTCAATAAATAATTCAAGTTTAAAGCCTGTGGAAAAGATCGTGCTAAAAGATAATACTCCTGGACAAGATCTGTTGGAGTGGTGCAAGGAAGTAACCAAAGATTATCCAAATGTAAAGGTTACGAATTTGACAACCAGCTGGCGTAATGGAATGGCTTTTTGTGCAATAATTCATCACTTCATGCCGCATTTGATGTAAGTACCTAGTATACTAATTCTTGATAATAGTAATTCATCGAATATTAATATACCAATTTGTTTCATCATAGAGATATGTCGACCCTAAGTGCACACGACGTTGTTGGTAATTGTCGAACAGCGTTCGATGCGGCTGAAACGTTGGGAATACCTCGAGTGATTGAACCCCGAGATATGAACTTACTTACTGTTCCCGATAAGTTAGCTGTCATGACATACTTACATCAACTGCGGGCACACTTCACGGGAAAACAACTTCAGATAGAGCAAATTGGTGAGCCGCCATATTTTCTAGAAATCGCACCGTTATTGAACGTTATGTATACTTTACATTAGGCCCGACATCAGATGAGTCCAGTTATGTTATCGGAAATTATAAGTCGGACAATTTATCGCAAAATCTTCTAAACTTCTCGCATCTGAAGACACAACTTTTGCAGCAAAGCTCGTTTGATGACGAGAACATTTGTCAGCAACCACAACTTTCACCCACCAGTAAAAAAGATGTTAAGAATCTTATACTGACCAGCTCGAAGAACATCTTGGGTAAAGTCCTTTCGCCAACAAAAGATAAAAACTCAGTCAACGCAACACAGACTATAAATCAGAATACCAAATCTTTACCGATTCGGTATTCCACTCCACCACCCATCGACGGAGATGCTTATGAGGAAATGCAAAAGTTTAGTAAAGAGCCAATATCGCCAATGTCGTCGTCGCTGGATGCTAATACAACAAATGTAAGTATATATTTAGTTACAATACGTGGAACATTTAGCTATCGCTTTAAGCAGAAAAGTCAACTTATATGATTTGATTTATAAGTTGGTTCGATTACGTTTTGTT
>JABVZX010000001.1:17861895-17875887 GCA_020883565.1 Drosophila pachea
TTTCGTTTTGTTCATATTTTATTTTCGTAGCGCATTTTAACCCGTCACAAAGAAATGAGCGAAAAAGCTAAAGTGATGATGGAAAAATTAAAAATTTCAAATTGTGATGACCGCCCCGAAACGAAAGATGTAAGTAAAATTGGGCAAATAATTTTCCATATCTCGCTATGCAAAAATCGTGCTTAATTAATTGTGTAGATAATAATAACGGATAACTATTTAATTTTCACCAGGAGGAAAGGCAGCAACGTTTACGGGAGCAAGCCCGACGGCTTATATTGGAAACTCGAATTAAGAAGCCTGTAAATAATAGTGGTATTGGCAGTCCCACATCTCCAACAAAACTTAAGAGATTCAACTATACTCCTGAACGAACAATTTCACCCATTCACAATGGCAGTGTTAGCGAGGAGTCTCACTTTGAAGTTCCTTCGAATAAGCACGCATCTAACAAGGATAAAGCCGAAGAACACGTTAGCCCAACGAGTCCTAGTCATAGAATTAACGACGTTAATCTTACACCTTTGCAATCCTTCAATGCAGTCGTCGAAAGGATTTCACCAAAGCATGAAAAGAGGGTTAGTCGAATCATAAATCGAATACTAATTTTATCGTATGCTAATTATTATTGTTTCTTTTCTGCTTTACAGAATGACAGACTCACCTATATTGAGTCTGAGCTGGAAGCATTGGAACGCGAACAAGAGGCCATCGACCAAAAGGCTAGCAGTTTGGAGGCCAAATTGCGAGCTGTCATGGGCGGTAAACCAAGTAATAATCAATCTGGTACAAATCCTTTCCTTAGATTAATACGCAATAGCATTGGTGGTGGTGACGTTATTCGTATCAAGCTTCTCGACTCGGATGATGAAAGTTTATTTGGTAGTGGTGTAAGCGGTGCTGGCAGTGGTACAAGTGACGACGACGACGACGACGACGAGGAGATATATAGTGACACGTCTAGTACATCTGGCTGTAATAAAGAAAGGCTACGCTGCGACGAACAAGTTACCGAAATGCAAACCCGAAAAGAAAATAGTCATGCGGCAAAAAGGCAGTCCCGTCCACGTCCTCGTGCCCAATCTTGTTTCGTGAATACGAATATGAACTTTCCATTGTTACAGCAGCCCACATATCAACAGCATCAAAAGCATGAACATTATAGCCATCGCCATCTGCATGGCCATGCGAGCCAAACACCACACCACGTCCATCACGTGGGACCAAACAATCATTTGCTGTGTAACTCTAGCTCAGTTGCATCCTCTCGACAATCCTCCTGTGATAATCTGCATGACTATCATGCCGAAGATGATAATGCTCTGGTTGTGGCAGCAACTGGGCACGTAGCCCACTGTCGACGAAGAGGTCACCAGGGCCAGAAAAGATGCCCACATAAGAATCGACGCTCACGTTCCCGTGCTGGTTTTTGTGGTAATGTGGTGTCTTAATGGCCAATTATCCAATTAACTGCTTCTGCCATGCCCGCAACAGCACGCCACAGCTAAACGCCTGCCCGCTCGCATATCTGTGTTATCTGTTCTCGCTTTTAACCATTTTGTGATTTGTTTCAAAACATACTTTAAGCCTTGTTGACATGTGCCTTAAACAAAAACCCAAAATTCAAAACCTTTTCTCAATTTTACCATAACCCACAATGAATAAACTCGTATCACTAATCACAACTTAGCGTTCTACGACGACGATAAAAAGAAAACTCAATGCTGATTCTAAAAATATCGACTTTGTTAGAATCAAATATGTTGAATATTATTAGATTTCTTTAAAAAAAAAAGTATCAAGCATTATCCAACGAATTAATTACGTCTATTCTCACAGAAACGGAAGAGACGGAGGAGCAATTGCTTTCGCAGTGGTTCACGCTGGTCAACAAGAAGAACGCACTGCTCAGAAGGCAGATGCAGTTGAATATACTGTAAGTATAAAGAGACTAGAATTTTAATTAAAGTAGTAATTATCAATTCTATTCTCACATATAAAGTGAACAAGAAAAGGATTTGGAGCGCAAATTTACAATGCTTAATCAGGAGCTGCGAGCGGCTCAGTCTGTGGAAGATTGGCGCAAAACTGAAGTGCAGCGTGAAAAGGAACGTCTGCTGCTGGAGGAACTGGTGACTATAGTCGATAAGCGAGATCAACTGGTGCAGGATTTGCACAATCAGGAAATTGCGTATGTATAAATACTATATAGATGTTGAGAACCAGATGTTAATGTTTAGCCTACACCTTTCACAGTATTGAGGATGACCATGAAATAGCGCGCGAGCTGGAACAAGTGGATATTAGCGGTGGAAAGGAAAAGTGTATTATACAATAATTTAAAGTTGAGAGACATGAAAGAAACTTGACTGTGGAGAGATTAAACTTTTGCATAAATAAATATCTTAATAATGTGTAACAATTGCATAAGAATGTTTGCATATATCATAACGTATGCATATATATATACAAACATATAAAATGTGAAAACAATTTTGACAAGAGAACGTCCGATAGAATATTAAGAACATCTTAAGCTTAAAGTAACCTAAAATCATTTAATTCAATGCTCTCGTGTTCATTAAAATTAAAAAAAGAAGAAGAACAGAAATATATAATCCTGAATTGTATGGAAATTTGAGTGCCATTGAAGATTTGGTTCTGTGTCGAAAAACGTTTTTCATTGTGCAAGAAATTGTCTCCAAGTTTTTATCCAAAGCTTTTTGCAAAATAAATGTATTGTTTTTAGCCTTACTCTTAGCTCTTAAACAAAACGAAGCTTCAGCCTAAGAATGTGTGAACAATTTACCAAGCAGGTTTTATTTAGTTTTACCTTTGTATTCTAAAATTATTTAATGGTGGTTTACTTATATATACAATAGCTAGAATTGTGGATTGTATTGATATTTGATTCGAAAAGTTCTTGACAAGACACAATACAATGTTTCTTTATAGTTTAGATTTTGAGTAAATATTCGTTAATTTAATGTGTCTGGAAATAAATTTACAATATTTATAAATTTACGTTTATATTTGGTTTTCATTTCAACTACAGAGGGGGGAGTGGCCAATTCTCGGCTAAAATATCGCATAAATAAACCGTTAAATTAATATCCATCACGTACGTTATTTATATTTTCTTTATATATACAAAATGTGCAATTAGATTTCATAGTAACTTATCAGCTCAGACAAAATAAAGCTGTTGATGCTAAAGAACAGCGCACTCTGTAAACCAATCCAATAAAAGGTGTTCATAGATTTGAACTCCAATAAATAGGCTGGAAGTAGCCAAAGAGCCTGGCCACACAGCCAAATCAACAGTAAAAATATGCACCTGCCCAAGGACAACCGTCGGAAATTATTAATGCACAATGGCAGTACAGCCAGATACCAGATGAAGTACTGCGACGTGACCACCGAATTATATGTGACAATGACGAACGACAAACTAAAGACACAAAACGGCAAAGTGCGCCGGAAGAGGCCAAAATTGATGCTTAAGTAAAGGATAAGCAACAGTTGAGGTGCTAGTAGCAGGCCTTTGACGATTCCTGTTGATTCTTGGGGTCCATCTGAAGTATACTGAAGGTATTGCAGCAGAAATTGTAGTGAAAAATTGTGGCGCACATCCTTGCGCAAAAGATGATACAAATAAGCTTCGTACACATATTTCCAACCGTAAAGAGCATAAAAGGTACCCGTGAAGGTCCCGAGACCTATTGCGGTGCCGATTATTAGGTACATCCGATGCTTATTGGGTAGAATCCACTGCAACAGTCCACGTTGGTTGGATGACAACACTAAATAATAGGCTAAACTAAAAACTATGGGATAGAGGCGCAGGTGTATTACGAATCCATGAACCAGACCGGCGAAGAATACAATCAACGATTTATGTTTGACGTTCTGTGTCCTTAGCAATAGGTAAACGCTAAGTATAACAAAGAAGCCGGTCAAACAGTCGCCATTACCTCGCGTTGATATAACTGCCGTGAGTGGATTATATAGCCAAAAGCAGGCCGAAATGCATGCTAATCTCTCAATTTGATTTCCTTGAATTGGCGCATTTTTGCCCCTTTTCGTCTGTAAATCAAATCTTACCAGGGCATAAATAAGTGTTCCAAGTAGTAGATCGAATAGTCCGTAAATAAATTTTCCAAATGAAGGATGTAAAATAATATTTGGTATTTGAATGAAGGCCAAAATTGGACTGTAACGGTAGGTGTGCCGATCGAAAGGTGTTTTTCCGTTTAATACCAGACGAGCGCCATCTGTTACCACTTTGTAGTCAATGTCCGTATATGGCACTGCGGATGCGGCATCGTGTATTTGACCATAGTAAATCAATGTAATCCGAAGTAATGCAGAAATAGTTAAATGTGTTTGAATATTTAGGGCGTTATTATGCAGCCAACTGAGTTTAGCCGACAACACTGGGAGTTTATCTTTTGTCTCAGACATCATTATCTATTTGGTTTGAACTGGATACGTTTACAGCTTGGTTTTAAGTTCTTTAGCAGTCTTTCGTATACAGTTTATGAATTCCTTGAATTCTGCTTCGCAAATGTTTTGCTGCACATTAAGATCCCGAGTCACACACTTGGCATAAAGGGACGCCTTGTCAGCACATCTTGTTAACAATATGGGATAGTTATGTAGTCGGTTATTAGCCTTGCGTACAGAATCCATACCTCTTAACGTCTATGTGGTGGTGGTATAGCACCCTTCGGTGGTAAAGGATCTGCGACGAATGCGTCGTAAAGTGGCTTAGAGAAGAATATTAACAGCGAGCCGGTTATAAATGTAATTTGAAAGAGTCGTGGATTGCGTTTTATCCAAGAGCGTTTCGGTAAGACGGCGGTTCGCTTGCGCGAATATGTTTTTCCAGTATTGTCTAACAAATTCTGTATATGTTCTGGTGGCTTATATGGAGGCACTGGGGTTGGTGTTGACATTATTTTTGGCTGCTGATTAAATTTAATTTTTTAACTTCTAGTAATTTTTACGTTTAGCACTAGTACTCACCTGCTCGATTTTTTTGTGCTGCTGTCGCTTTTTTTGTTGTCTAAATAGGACTTTTCCAAATCGATACCACTACAACAAAGTGATTCCTTGTGCCACTTTACGCAACATAAACGCATCCGCTCTAGAACCTCAAGGCATTTATGTTCCTGAAAATTATTTTCTGCAAAATAATAGAGTATGTGTATCAATCGAGTCTGCATTGCATAATATTGCGGTTCACGTTTTTTAAATACCTTGCAAACAAGCTTGTATGGCACATGCGTAGGACTTACATGGATCCTTATTTGTCTTAGACATCAAACAAAACAAAATATTTCAATTTGTAAGCGGATAAATTAGTTGATCTAAAAGAATTTTAGTGATGTAAATTCTGACTTTTACAACGCGGAAGAGCAGAGTTGCCACATTAATAAAATTGTTTTCGTAAATGTTAAGCATTCACACTAAGTGTCAGCAGGCTACGTTGACTGAAAGAAAATTTATTTTACTTCAGTCTATGGACAATTTTCACAAAAGTTTAATTTTTCGTACAATTTTTTGTGAAAACGTTCAGTCACGATATAATAGCTTCCACTGTAGGGAGTCTACGTTTCTGGGTGAATATCCAAAAAAACTATGTTTTTATGTGAATGTTGCCATTCGCGTGTCCAACTATAAGGAACTATTCTTGTGTAAAAAAAACAAGCAAGTAAAAATTAGGCTTGAAACATTCTAAGTTAAAGGTGGATTGACTTCGGATTAGATAAGCAATGCCGTCAAAAAAGAAGAAGTACAATGCGAGGTTTCCAGCGGTAAGTGAAATAAATACGATAGTTTCACGAGATCGACGTTTCATATGCACAACTTGTGCGTGCATCATTATCACGAAATGGCTTTATCAGTTTGTGTATGGTGCAAACGCGTTCTTTTAAATTTATTCATTTGTATCTTTTAATATTATAGGGTCGGATTAAGAAAATAATGCAGAGTGATGAGGAAATCGGTAAAGTTGCTCAGGCGGTACCCGTTATCATATCACGGACTTTGGAGCTGTTCGTAGAGTCCCTGTTAACGAAGACGTTGCGTATAACGAATTCCCGCAACGCCAAGACCCTATCGCCCTCTCATATGAAACAGTGTATTATGTCTGAGCAAAGATTTGATTTCTTGAAAGAGCTTGTACGCAATATACCGGACATTAGTGTTGCCGAAGAAGCCGCGTTTAATTATAATGACGATGAAATACAGAGCTCCGAAGAGCAATATCCAGACTCGGACACGCCATATGACCTAAGTCTACCGTCTACATCACTACGAGCATTACCGAACGGAAGCAGTACATTTGTACGCTCTGTTAGCTTAAACGGAGCTGGGCATAAACGAAGTCACAATCCATCCACACCTTCAGTGATAGTGCAAACACCTGCCGCTTTGGCACAAATGCAACACCAGATAGGACTTTTACCAACAAAATTAGCGAGGTCTGAATCGACGCCTGCGTATACACCACGCAGCAGGCCGCCAAACACCAATGACCAATATAGTAGTAGACAAGCACAAGACACTGCCATACCTGCACCAATATGTAACTACGAATTGCTAAACAAGCCTATAGTTAAAATAGATTATAGCAACGTTCAAATGGCATCGACGCCGGGTGTATGTCCAACAGGCGGAGATATTGGCAGTACATCGAATGCCATGCTGGACTTAAATATTACGCCCCCAGTTATCAATATTGATCTAACAAATATTGTTGCAGCTGGCAACGCCGTACCCACCACACCAACAAAGATTACATATGGAATATTGTCAGACAAATCGGATCAGGTCAATCAGAGTGGTGGGAATAATAATAATTTGATCACAAAACATGGTTCACCTGTCAGCTATAACGCTGGAAAGAGCAAAACTCCAATCATTCCAAAGGCCCCAGCGGCAACAGCAGCAATAAGCGAATCGCTTTTCGAATTAGATGAAGACTATGACAACATTTAAATAGAATTTTTCACCCATTTTTTTTTTTTTTTTGTAAATGCGCTTTTAAATTATTATTGTAATATTACCATACGATGTACTGTAGTTTTAAGTCGAACAGTTAATAATTTTGGCGAATAAAGACCACGTTGGAATTAAAGCTTTGTGTTTAAACAATTGCATCTCTTAATTAATTGCATAAATTTTGTTGTGGTTGTTGTTGAAGAAATACTGCACATTTAATAGTCTAGAAGATGATGTTTTGTTGGCTTGTTCTTTCGTTACAATTATATATTCACTAAAATATACTAGAAATATTTAAGTATTGCGATAATTACATAAAATTTATGTATTAACTTATTAATTTATTTGTTGATGTTTTCGTATATTTTGCTTATCAATTAGAAATCGCGTACAAAAATTAAATAATAAAACACGCACATATACTGAGGCACTTTCGGTGTTTTTAACAATGAATTGAAAACATCTTTAAATAAGGTGCAAAATATTATTGTAAATATTGCTATTACAACTAATTATTTACAAAAGATTATAATCAAAAAAATAATGAAAGCCATAACAAAACCAAATATTATTTGGGTGAAATTACGAATATTTGTCACTTCTTTCTAGGTATAAATTATTTGGGTATTTTCAAAATTTTGGCACGCGGGATATTACGTTGTGTTTGATTCTTCTACTTCCTCTTCTTCTTGTATAATACTCTATATAAAAAGAGTTCAGTTGAATCCAAAAATATTTGCAGTTCAATCAAACGATTGACTTACTTTTCTCATATTGAATGCTAATCATAAGTGTCGTTCGGCGAATAAAACTTAACGAGATCGATATAAATCCATGATAGATTGTAGCTACGCTTTTTACACACGTCGGTCATCTTAGTATATAAATTAGTATATGTATTAAAATTAACTATATATATATATATATTTACAACTATCATAGGAATACATACAACATAAGCATCGCATATCGCAAAACTTGTTCGTTTATGCTGGTAAAATAAAAGATTTGCACTTACAAATGAAACTCAAAATGCTACGTAAAGCCCCGACTTGGTGATTGCACTGGCGATGGCGGCGGTGGTAGCGGTGAGAAGTATGTTGAGCTGCGTGATGACGGTGACGGTGGACACGAGGACTCCGGTACTATACGCACATCGCTGTGATAATGCGAGCGTGGAGTTGGCGGTGGCGGATATGGCTCACTGTCGTAGCCGAACTGTAGGCAAGCGGCAGCCGATGTCGATGGCAACTTGGAAGTGCCACCGTTACTGTTATTGCTGTTCGATTTGCTGGTGTAGTTCGAGTCCGATTCATCACAGATGTCCGTTGAGCAAGGTGTAGGCGGCGGTGGCTGATTAATGATTTTATAATGCCTATAAGGTCGACGCGAACGCGTGGCCGGAGATGGCGGCGGATTGATCGGATAGGCGACCATGCTGCTGCCATTGGTTGTGGAGCTGGAGGCACCGGTTATATGATTGCGATCATACGAGTTCATACTGTTCCGAGAGTTTAATGTCGACATGCGTACCGCATCGGCTACAGATGCTATTTTCGAAACTCGCGATTTGGTTAGCGTCGACGGAGAGAGCGGATCGGATGCCTGATCATCTTTCGGCTCTGTCCGGCTTTTACCGATACGCGTTCGACAGAATTGCAATAGATAGACAATGGAGAAGATTATGATCATTGTCGCCACAATCAGTATCATAAAAATGCGCTTATCCGAAGCTGGCGCCATGCGACGTTGCAGGCAAATTTCAGCGGACTCATCGGCACCATCCGCACAGTTCTCCCAGCCATCGCAAAGCAGAGCAGCAGATATACAGAGCTAAAAGATATTAAGCACGTTCACGTTACAATCATTTTTTAAAATTGAATCTGAGATTAGCTAATAGCTTACCCTATTGATGGGACACTGAAATTCGCCTGGTCGCTTACAGCAGTCGGCCTCATCATGGCCATTGGCACAGTTTGTGGTGCCGTCGCACACGAGCGCCTTATCAATGCACTCACCCGACTGGCAGCTAAATTGATCCGCACGGCATGAGGGGCAACCCACTTCATCGGACTTATCGGGACAGTCCTTCTGGCCATCGCAACGCCACGATGCTGGTATGCAATCCTTGTTCATATCACTGTTGCCAGCAACTGGCGCAGCACAGGTAAAATGATCCGGCCCACAAGCGGGCAATGCACCGCAATTTTCCCTATCCTCGAGCAACATTAGATGCTTTGGGCATGAGCAAATGTCTCGCGTATGACCCGCATCATCGTCAGCGGCTATGCAAATGTGCGAACATTTCGTATGACTATGCAAACAGGTGTGATTCCGCAGCAATTTCGCATCCGGCGTCCATACAGCCCGAATATCCGTTATTTGCGCCACTCGCTGCAGCTCAGCCGAACGGCGTTCCCCCGTCACTGTTACGCGTTCCACGCCAGTTTTATCATCCAACCAATAGACGAAACCGCCCAATGCCGCAATGTTAATAACCTGCGAGATGTGTATGGAGACCAGCGTTTTTCTAGAGTAGAAAAATGAGTATAATATACATAATAAGCCAAACACATATATATATATATATATATGTATATATTAATGATTTTCTACGTACACATTCTTGCCATTAATATCCATGACATCGATTCGCTTGCCATGTGCATAATATATCATATCCGACTGCTGATCCAGAGCTAGTGTCGTCACACCCTCTAGCTTATAGGCCAGCTCCATGCGCTGATTGCCATCGACGCGAGCCCTGATAATCGCCTGATGGCTGCCCACATCCGACCAGAAGATCAAACGCTTCATCGAGTGGACAGCAATGTTTCGCGGCTTCTCCGAGTCACCAGTGTCAATGACACCAACCGATTCGCCAAGAAAACTGCAAATCAAAAGTTCATTATTAATGTTCAGCAAATGAAATGAAAAAACCCATTCTTTACCTGGTGACATTAATGCTATTGGAATATGAGCACGTCCAGAACAAAAGCCGACCAATAATATCAATGGCAATGTCAAACGGCTGGCCACTATTCACCAGCACGTTCGCCTTGGTGCCATTGGCTAACGATCTCTTGATGCTATGGCTGCGTCCTTCGATCTGATTCCAGGGATGTAGAGGAAGCAACATTAATATGAACTCAATTCTTTGAACTCTTTTATTGACTTACCCAATATATGTGATGCGTTATGGGATCATAGTCGACAGCTCGTATATTCTTACCCGTAACTGGCAATGGCACATTGGGACAATCGGTGGCATTCGGAAGCAAGCGTCCAAAACTGTTCCGTTGGCTAAAGATGATATAGTTTCGTGGCGGTATACAAGAGACTCCATCCTTGGCCAGCTGATAGTGTGTAGGGCAGGCACAAGTCATGCCACGTCTGTTGGGCTGCGCGAGGCACAGATGCTGACAGCCACCATTGTTAATCTTGCAGGGATTACTGCCCGTCTGTCGCTGTTCATTGAAAACCAGCAGCGATGTTATATACGGCATGCCCGAGTGCACAAGACTCCGATTCTGACCGGTTACTTTATGCACACGCTCGATATCGCCATGCTTCCAGTCGCTCCAGTATATATAATCCTGATAGAGGGAGACAGCGTATGGCTCATCGACATCACTGTTAACCAGTATCTGTCGCCGTTTCCCATCCCAGTCGGCGCACTCGATCTTCGCCGGTCTCGACTGTGTCGCCCAATATAAGCGTCTCGTGTCTTGATCAAAAGTCAAACCGGCAACATGATTAGCACCCGCTATAATTGTCAGCAAATCGCTGCCATCCATGGTGGCGCGTCGTATTGAATCCGATGGCGATTCTGTCCAATACATGTAACCGCGTCTGGGCTCTAGCACAAGCGAACGCGGCTCTTCCACACCCTTCCAGAGCAAGACTCGCCGGCTACTTCCGTCTAAACGGGAAACCTCAATACGACGCGCTTCTGCATCCGACCAGTAGATATTGTGTCCCAACCAATCAACAGCGATGCCATCTGGCCCAATCAGACCCGAATCCACAATCCGCTGCACAAACGAACCATTCAAAAATGCCCGATAAATGCATTTGCCCTTCTGATCCGTCCAATAGATACGTCGCTCGGTCACCGAAACGTCCAAGGAATGAGCATCTCGCACATCTTTAAAGGGTATACGCTCATCATTATGATTTCCCTCATTGTACTCAATGGATATCCGACCAATGTGCTCCTGCCGAGAGAACAATAAAAACGCGGCAGGAATCACACAGGTGCGTTTGTCATTCGACAGCTCATAGTCGATGGCACATCGGCAGACATAGTCCCGAGGTCGATTCAGGCAGAGATGTGAGCAGCCACCATTCCGTTCGGCGCATGCATTTTGGCCGCGTACCTCACGCAATCGGGTTACCTTCAGGCCCATCAGATCGGGATATTGATCGACGACAACAATGCGATCATTCCCCGTAATTTTGTGCGCCCGATCAATGGAGCGTCGTTGCCAATCTGTCCAGTACAGATAATCATCCAAGATACTTAGGCCAAACAGATGCTTCAAATTCTCACTGATCACCACACGCCTGTCCGAGCCATCCATATTGGCCACCTCGATCTTGTCCGTTTTGCCATCGCACCAGTAAATCGTTTTGCGTTCAATGTCCAGGGCAATACCATTGGGCCAGCCCAGATTCTCAGAGACGAGCACAACCCGTTCGGAGCCATCGAGCGAAGCGCGCTCAACTTTCGGCTTACGTTCATTCCAATCACTCCAAAACATCCAGCCAAGGGACGGTGCCACAGCGATGGCCCTTGGCTCTTCCAGATACTCATAGATCAGGACCTTTCGCGCTGAGCCATCCAAGCGACACACTTCGATGCGATCGGTCACCGTATCGGTCCAGTAGAGATTACGCGCCAGCCAATCTAAGGCCAGGCCATCTGGATGTTTGACCTCAGAGGTAACAAAATCTGTTATTCCGCCACCATCAACATGCGAACGCCTAATCGTATATGCTTCCACATCGGACCAGTATATATGCTCATCCACAGGATCATAATCAATGGCAATCGCATATTTCACTTTGCCGAGGGGCAGCGGAAATATTGTATAATCGGGTGAATCCAATGAGATTTTACTAATCTGCGTACGCTGCACTATGAACAGCATTTCCTGTGAGCCATTCGCACAGGTATTCGTGGTGAGCAGCTTGACGCCCGTTGGACACGCACAACTATAGCCCTGGGCATTGGTCGACAACAGACAGAGATGGGAGCAATTACCGTTATTCTGGGCACACGGATTATTCTCAAATGGCTGCAGTGTGGGCGACCAGGCACGTACTGAATTTGGCGCCTTTGGCGTATCTATAAGCTCCTTTAGCTCCTTGGTCTTCAAATCCAACGCATTTAGCGAGCCTCTTAGCCAATCTGTCCAATACAGACGATTCTCAAAGAATGTCAAACTGAATGGATACATCAGATTGTTGACAATGGTACGTCGATTGCTACCGTCTAGCTTCATCACATCAATGAAACGATATTTGCCATCCGTCCAGTAGATGAGCTCGCTTTGTAAATCAACTGCTAGACCGTTCGGCCAGAACACATTATCCTTGACCAGAGTCATGCGTGTCAGCGGATCTCCATCCATGGCAGCACGTTCAATTTTTGGATATTCTCCCCAGTCGGTCCAAATGAGTAAACGCTTGGATGGTACTACGGCTATCGCTCGTGGCTGATCCAATTCGGTCCAAAAGAGAACTTTCTGATAACGTCCATCCATGGTGGCCACTTCAATGCGATTCTTTTCACCATCTGTCCAATAAATCTTATCCGTATACCAATCAATGGCCAATCCCTCCGGTTTATCCAGACCCGTTGATATCACAGTTTGCTTGGCCGCTTTAGTCAACGGCACAGACGAATTAGTCGAGGCACATTCAATTATTTCACGGCCGCAATCTGTCCAGCATACCAGATTCTTGGCATAGTAAAAATCTATGGCCATCGCCTCAGACAAATCCTTAACAAGCACTTCAAGCTGGGGTCCACCAATTGGCTTCGTAATATTTGCCACCTGAATATCGTACCGAGTCGTGAACAACAGCGTCGCCGGCGTATTGATAAACTGCTGACTAATGGAAGCGGTCGAGACCATCGATGAAGATACTGGTGGGCCATGCACTGCAAAAAAAAAAGAAGAAAAACAAGAATTAAAGCAACAACAACAGAAGAATGTATTTTAATTTAAATGAAAAGGGTATCCTCAATAATTGTCGAAGGAGTCAAGCATCAAGGAGCTGGCGGTCCAGGCTGTAGCGCTTGAAAAGCACATTTTTATTAACGTTTTACCCACTAAGAACGTAAATAATTAGTTTATGGCCTGCCATTGGCACTACTCGAATGTGGGCGGAGCTTCAATTACCATGAGCTCTTAAAGGCTAACTGCAAGTACCTCGTTTTTATTATTATTATTTTTTTTTTTTAGAACGGAAAAGTTGACTCGGCAGAACTTTAAGTGAGCATTTCAACCCACTCCGCGTACCACTACAGCGAAGCCGAGTGGCAGCAGCATTATGCGAGCAACGTTAGTCGAGAGCCGCTTCTGCACAGGTGGTTGTCTCTCGGGGGTTTCGCCGTCAGTTGGCTGGCAGCCTACTGCTACGTATTGCAATGTGTGGGTTTGTTTAGCTAAATGTGCAGCCAGCCATCAGGGAGGACTGGCACGAGGATGGGCTCACGGACAGGGACGACGAGCACTTGACTCGACTGTTGTAAAAAAGAGTAATAATTATAACTGAATAGGAGGAGGCAAATTCTGTGCCCACTGCTATTGTATACTATGATGATGAATGTGCACGGGTGCTCTTAGATAAATGGGAATAATTAAGCTTTAGCTATTATCAGTTAGAATAACTCTAAAACGTGCTGTATCAACAGATCAGAGGTTTCAATTCGACTTCGAATTCTGTTCGAACCGTGCCCTTTTTTTTAACGAG
>JABVZX010000001.1:17881116-17910929 GCA_020883565.1 Drosophila pachea
GAATCTATGGTAACATTTGAGACGTTTATTTCTTAGATCTGCTTAGGTATATACATCTTTGTTTTAGATTAAGTCAATCATCGAAAGACCTTTTTTTTATTTTTATGGACATATTTAAAATGAGCTCGGGAAGAATGTGATTTTCTATGTAAAATGTTTAAAAAGAGCTCAATGTCACATTAATAGATAAATAGACATATACTACTACAATAAAAATTGCAATAATTATCGATTTTCACACACTTTATTTTGGCATTTCTCTCGCTACGTATATTTATAAGGACTTCCAATCGTTTAAATAAAATAAAAAAATATAAAATAATCTGCTCGCTTAAATAATTTCCATACATTTTTCACGTTTTATATTTTCAGTGAGTATGAAATTAAGAATGAATGTACTACATGAATTTAAATAATATGCAAATAACATAGATCGATTATTGGGAACAGTGCGTACACAAAATCAATTTAACTGTTTTTTAATTTGTTGTCTTTCATTTACCTATTCGTAAATTGAGCTTTAAGCCAGCCAGAAACTTTCTTTTTTTTGGCATTTTTCTCTCATCTTTTATTTTTGCACTAAATAATATCTAGAGCACAGTATAAAAACTGCCTTTTACTGTATAGTATTTGTTACAATTTACACAATTATATAAAATATATTTATACACGTAATATAGTATATATATGCATATAATTGATATATGTCTGCCTCCAGTTCTTTTCTTTTTGGTTACAACAGTTATAAATTAACTATACTATTATTATATTTCTTTTAACGACGGTAAATGATGTGTGGGTTTACGTTTAAAATTTGTTAAATATTTCTTTACACCGAAAATGAAAGTTTTATGAATTTGTATGAAACCGAAGTATCATTTTTTATATCTAGTGTGCTTTGTTTTTGGACTTCCGGTGCGTTGTTCCACCGTTCTTATCGCTTGAGAAATTAATCTGGCTACCGACAGAAGCGCTTATTTGGGCTTTAGGGCCATAAGGTATTCTGAACAGGTCGATCTTCAGATGCTGGCAAATTTCTAGACAAACCTGTGCACAATAACGTAGTAAGTCTTGTGTGCCCCAAGCCAGAGCAAACCAAAGTAGCCAAATCTCTGGTACAATACAATTGAAGTATTGATTAAGGAACAATAATGCTGGGCCCAGAAGTGACCAATCCAAATACTCCATTTCGGCTTTGGTCATATGGGCAATCTGAACAGTAAACAGCAAGAATTTAATTAACAATCAGCAGTAATATAATGGATAAAATTATTTCTCAATTAATACTCACGACCAACTTGTTCGTAATCTTAGCTGCTACCATGCCAAAGGCCAAAATGAAAACAGACGCGTGCTCCGTAAAAAGGTTCTCCGGCGACTTTTGCGCTATCATCAGTGCTGGCAGTATCACTAGAGTCAGTGGAATACTGGGCGATAGTACACTGGTACCCTTTACGTTGGAGGAATGTAAATAGTAATATAAATGAGCGTTTATTCAATTCAGTTTCTTTCACGTTCGTTGTGGTCTTGCAAATTGTGACACCGTATGCAAATATTATTTGAAAATTTACCGTTTTAAATTGTCTGAACTGGTCACATTAAGCAAAAATCCACAGAGCAACACGTCGACCAAAAACAAAACTTATTTTTATTGGCTTTTTGTTTATGTTTGACACATTTAATATTGAACTTTTTAATAACATTGTCTAGCGCTAATTGGTGGATGTGAATTGGTGGTTATTGGTAAGTGTGTGGGCGGGTCGTCTGCTGTTTAAGCCAACCGAGAGGAGACGTTAAAAAGCATTACACCAAATGTTAAAAAAAAGAAACGAAAAGCAAAAATAAATAAATCAAAAAGCATGCAAGCGTGCGCGTGATCGTGCGTTTCTCACATCGTTAAAGCAAATGTAATATATACAAAAAACAAAAAAACAAAAAAACACAAATTGCGATTACAGTTAGCATCGGATTACCGATGCTTATTTTATGCACCTGCCCTTGTAGTCTACGCCTGCACAAGTACTAGTTTACTTAATAATTCCAATGAAATGTCATTGGAGACGAAATTCTCAGTAACTATAATAGTTATGGTACGCAACGATTTGTTTGTTTATATACTCCACTGGTGGCTATAGCACCAACTGCAAGGGTAGGTTTCCGTGCTCGACTACAATCGAATAAAAAAATAATAAAAAAAAAACATATAATTCGCCTAAAAAGAATATACAATCTAGAATTGTCAAGCCAATTACAATGCCTTCGTATATATTGTGCTATACAGATGATATTGTAAATCTTACTGCAACGGAGGATCCATTCTTTCCACAGCCTTCGTTCAAAATGGATTTCGCGTAACGTAAGGCTAAACTCAAGTCAATTCCACTGGCTATATAAAAGGGCACGAAGCGTGTTTCACACTCAAGATAAGGCATCTGATTGAATTAATAAATTTTTTAATGCAAATACTTATCAATTTGGAATTTTTTAAAGAAAGAAAGTCATTATTATTGATATTCGACAAACGGCTTAATATAAGAAAAAAACTTATATTTTATTTCTAGGCAATTTTTATATATATGTGTGGGTGTGTGTGTGTGCTGAATATTGAAGCCATATATTAACCGATTCTGTTCTAATCTATCAACTAAACCTACTTCATTTGCAATCTGCGTAACTATATTTAATTCCAAGTGAGTGACAATTCACTTATATAATATATTAGTACTTTAGCGATAGTATATCATTTAGAATTATCAAAAACAACGATGCATAAAAAACCAAAAAAGATCTCATGCTGACAAAAAATAATAACAAAAATATTACTTAAATTCAGTCGGAAAGGAACCGATCAGGTTATACCCTAAACCCAATGCACGAAAAAATAGAATATATTGCTTTGAACTAAAGAAAGCACATTACTTTAGTATAAACCATTTGGAAGACATCCGAAGCAGTACCATTTTATTAACATTCCTGTCCTGCTTTTATAGCCCAACTGGTTCAGAAAGGCCGCAGTTAATACGCTCCGTTTTAGTACTCGAAACGAAATGAATGACACAATTAGTTATGAATATGACTCGGCCGCCCTTGATTAACTTTTGATGACACTGCTTAAAATGATACCCATAAATTTTGACCTGGAATACGCAAGAGTGCTCCATTTAAATATTAACAAACACACAAACAAACAAAAAAAAAATGAAAAAATGAAAAAGGAAAGCTATATCCAACGGGTGGGTTCAGGGCAGAGTTTCGTTAGCCTTTGAAAATCGAGTTTTGTTAGATCCCAGATGTCATCTATCAATGTTAAAAAATTAATCAATGATACAATCCAATGTTTGAAATGGTTATTATAGTATTTAGTAAAATTAGTTAAGAATTTTGAATTTGAAACGATTATTTTTTGTTTTCACATATATATGTATGTGAATAGCAATGCTTACAGCAACTGATGAGCCGTTTTTGCCACTGCCGCCTTCAATAAACATTTTTAGAAAATTGATTACATTCAAGGTATAACCGAATGTGATAAATACTAATATTGTATAATTCCACGAAACTCCCGCAATTGGTATCTATTGTAGACGAAAAATAGATCACAGAACAAAACAATGAAACAATAATATAAACGGTAAACATAACAAAACAAAAGAGATTTTCTAGAAATCAAATATTTGCTGCAAAATTATGAGTCTTAAAATATGTTCAACTGGTTCACAGAAATCATATATAAACGTGAACAAGGAGAGCTAGAAAATTCTTCTTGAATTAATTCATGAAATGTATTATTGTTTTTTTTTCTAGTTCCCGGTACATATTAAATGATAATTTAAGCCAATTCAACTTACAACTAAGCCAAAAAGAAAATACATAAATTTTGATTACATATAAAAAAAAAAAATAAAATAAAAAATAAATGATGTACTAGAGCTAAAACCCGTAGCCAAGAATATATATATATATAAAAGTATATATAAATACACATAATCGATAAACAAGAAATGAAATAAAATCAAAATAAATACATGTTCTACGCATTTGACCATCCGTGCCATGAAGCAGTCTGTACAATTAGAACGTTCAGCAATCGATATTAGAAAGCATGCTTGGAATCAAACAGATATAAAAGTTTTCTATTGTGTTAAGAAGAAGACAGCGGCGTTTATATAAAGCCTGGTAATTACGGCAACGGCACAATTTTTAGGAAAATGCAAATGTATTTAGATTAAGCATTATTTATTATGTTAAAAGCAAGCATTTGAAAGTGATTATGTTCAACAAGAAGAGACCCACGCCACGCGCTCCCACATGGACAACCGAAATTATACTATTTTTCTATTGAATTTCATATTTTCCGGATTCTTTCTCATTCTCATTCACTCAAAAAGGTATAAATTAATTGAATAGGAGGAAAAACAAATTTGAAAATTTCTGAAACTAAAATCAAACACAAATCAAATCTCTTCAGTGTGTTGCCAGAAAAAGTTTTTACTTTTTGGTTCGCTTTGTAGTACATAACGTTCGTAAATGTTTGTCTATGCTTTGGAAAACTTACAGCAACTGTGGAGCCATTTTTGCCAACACCACCGGCCACAACGATGGAATATACATAGCTTAACGAAATCATACCACACACAATGGTCGTCAATGCGGGAATAGCCCAAAGCTCGATCTTGCCAATTCCAATCTATTTATATATCGCGTTTTTTTTTAATTTGATTTGACGATTATGCGTGAGTGTGAATATTTGTTTTTTTTGTTTTAGTACAGAACGGGGAGAACATTTGTGTGGTAATAGTTGTTGTTGTTGTTGTGTTGTGGCAACATAAAAAAAATAAAAGGTTTTAAGACAATTACAATGTGTTCTTTTCACAAATGGTTCGCTTCGTTCAATTAGATTCATGATGGAAAGGTTATTTAAAGAATGTATGCATCAATTTGACATAAATTTCGCCAACATTTCTTCACATTTGTATCGCAAAACTATGAGCAATAAACAAATTTACAAGCCGAACGAATAAAAAAAATATATATATATATGATTATATATATAAAACTGAACCAAATAGCACAGCATCAAAAAGAACAAAAAATTTTAATTTTCGAAATACATCTAGGCTCTGATATGCTTATAATTTGTACAATCATTTAAATATAACTTGAATCTTATGATCTTTTAGACTTAAGCGAAGCACTACAAACTTAGCTTAGATAAACCTAAGAAAGCACGATTCGAATTGGAGCTTACAATTCTACTAATCAAAACCTGATTTTGTATGATCTTTGGTTAACTGAAAATATTGTTTTCGAAATCTGTCCAAATCCAATATACCCGCATAGCTTACCTTTGTTAGCCAAATCTCAGGTCCCAGTGCAGCGGACACCAAATGTATAGCCATAATAGAAAATTGGGCCTCAGTTACATCGATGCGTCCGAATCGCATTGTTCCAGAAACATACGTCTGCCAATGAGCACAGTAAAATAAAGCAATGGCACAGAAACACTGTAATATACACAAGAAAATATTAATAACTGCATCCAGAAAAAAAAACTAAGGAATTTCGATGGACTCACCTGAAAGAAGAGCCAATTTGGATAGTGACCCAGCTGACAGGATATACACGCGGAGAGAGCCACAAAGATTGTTGAAATTGAATCACAGCCATGGTCAAAGAGCTCCCCTAATGGCGATGAGGTGTTTGTACGGCGAGCCTGTTTACCATCGATAGAATCGAGACTTTGATAGACGAATAGGCCGAGAGCACACAGAAGGCAAGTCCAACGTGGTGGTGGCTCCATACCATTTGGGCTATAGCTGTCGTGAAATGAATAAGTGCCAAAGTTCAAATTTTAACTAATTAAAAAATGATTAAATGAGGGCCCGAAATAATCTTTACCAACGATGAATATTGAACCTTTGACGTCAGTGATAGATAGAAAGATTCTAATGCTAAAAAACTTAACACTAATTCGTTGGTCTCATCAATTTACTGATAAGTCTTATAAGACTTTATTTCGTACACGGAACAGACCAAGCAAAAAATATATACCAGGGCTGCAGAAATCGAATTCTTATTAAAAACAAAATATAGCGCAGGTTCATATTAGTTTTTATATCAAATATATTTCAATTTCAATTCCATAAAAAATGGTAATCAATCCCAATGCAAATTTTCGTTTAATTCAATCAAATCAATCATCGATTCTACAGCAAAGAGCATTGCAAATATTCTACACGAAATTTATTTACTCATGGGGTTAACTAAATTGATCTTATTCACTGCGAAACCTGAATGTCTGATTACAAATCAGCCTGCGCACACCTATCCAATAATACATATATACTAAGTAAAAGCCTTACCTCCGTCGATTTTATGCACCTATTCGATGTGCTTACAATTTAGCAAAGTTTAAGATACTTTCAAATATGAAATATATGGCTACACGAAATGTTCCTATCTTATCAGAGTCCGTTATTTGCCTTATGACCCATTTTAGCTAGTTATGGCGCGACTTTTTTTTGTGAAATTTTAATGCATGCTTTACATAAAAATGTCAATTCTATTTGGTCTATAGCTCGAAAAAGAAAAAATTAACCAGTATATATCAGAAAGAAACCTTTATATATAAAAATGCTCATCACTAAACGGCAAACCACGCCACTCGGACTTCTTGTATTAGTAAATAATACATTTATACAAAAAGCAAAAAAGAACACTTACCAAATTAATACTAGTGTTGTCACAATGTTGAGTATTAGACCAACAATCGTTATCAGATTGGGTGCCAACCAAAGTGGGGTTTTGGAGACTAACCAATTCCACCATGGCTGCAGCAAAGGATCCAGCAGGCTTGCGCTGGAACATGAGTACTTATGTTCGCTAAGCTTGCGCAGTTGCTGAGGGCTAAGAATTAGCTGCTCCTTATAGGCAAGTAGCGTCATTTTTGTATAAGCGGGCGGCGATGGTGCGAACGAACAAAAACTAAATCAGAATAACTTGACCGACTGACAAGGCGGCTAAATGATTGAAATTGCACTTGCACCCACACGCACACACACGCAATCACGCTTTCCACTTGCCTTTGCAATTTTCACTAGCGTGCATACAGATGTACATCTACTGCTTCTGTTGAGCGATTGTGTGCGTGTGCCGTGTCAAAATTTTCTTGATAAGTCACATATAACAGAAGTCGATAGTTCACTACTGATATTCTTTTATACAATCACTACACACCAAAATATGTTAATTTCTGTATTTTAAATTAATTTTGTAAATACGTGTTCTTTCTGCACAGAGATATTTATATTTTAGTATAATTATTTCTGTTCTCGTGCGCGTAACGAATCGCCTGACATGCTTTCCGTCGTCGCTCCGAATGCAATGTGGCCGTATCTTCAGCGAAAAAATGTACTAAGCGTTCCAAAAATATGTACAATTGGATCTGATTCTTTATTACAACTGAATAAAACAATAACTTTTATGACAACAAACTAAAGTAAATTTTGATTATATTTTCACATTTTTGAACAAATTTAAATTGAAATTTGATTACTTCGATCACAGTTTATCGATAAATTTGCAGAGCTTATTCTTTCAGGGTATCCCTACACAGTCGATAACACCATTTTCTGTCTTCCGATAATTTGAACGCGCCAAAGGTTTACAATTGCGATCACACAGATATTTTTTTTCATTTAAAGTTTTATTAGATAAATCAGTGTGTACTCAAATTTCTCTTTAACTTTACTTTTGCGCTTTTTTTTGTATGATACTAACTATTAAGTAAATTAGTTGCTTCCCATTTGATATTAATCTCCCAAGATTAATTTACGGTTGGCCTCTGCTAATGGATCTGGACTTAGTTAAATATATTTGCATAATAATACAAGAAACGCTGTGTCCAGTCATCCATATAGTTGTGCATACATAATTATAACTAGCAAATAAGTGTTGATAAATTTGTATGAGGCAACATCGTTTTTCGTTTAATTTTCGTGTATGTTAGGAAATACATATAAAAATAATGTTATTTATCGGTGTAATTACTGATATTGGCAACTTCATAATTATTATTATTATTATGCGTAGAGTAATGATACGGATGTGCAATTACTTGGTGTAATATTATGACATCAAAATGCGCTTATGCAAAACATGTTGAAATATATAGCGGTGCGTTCTTATTTATCAGCAGTTTTAGTATTTTTCTTTTTAGAGAATTACAAATAGCTTCGTAAATTGCCAGCAAATAAATTAAAACATAAATTGTTAGGCGAGAATGCGAATTTACATAATTTCGTAAAAGGCGATTTGAAAAGCACGTACATGAGCAACTGATTCGAAATTTTTGCTTAATATCGATTCGTTATATATATATAACTATAAGGTTAATTATAATAATTTTAAATGTCTTCGTTTTGAGACATTTAGGCAAAAATTGTTGTCGTAGTTTTTTGTGGTTTTTTTCTTTGCTTTTTGTTTTGAATAAGCGGTAGCTTTTGTCGTTTTTTTGTTTTTTTTTTTGTTTTTTTTTATTGGTAATTTGTTATAATATATTTAATTATAATCAATTTCTTGCTCACACACGCACGCTCACAAAATAAATAGCACATCTAAAGTGGTGTACGTGGAAATCTACATATCATTGAACTTAAACAAAAACGTATATATATATATATATATATCTGTATGTATATATTTATATGTATATATATCAAAAATTGTTACGTTAAAAATTAATTCACCATACAAAAGGACTCATTTGTCAGTTTAGTGTTCTAATTTTCTTGCAATTTAGAATACAGCTACAAACTGTTTGTCAATAATGTAAAAAATGCATTCGGCTTATCTGCGTACGGTTTATACAATATTTTATGCCTTGCTCATGTATATAATATGTATTCAAAGTATCATTTTCGTAGTTAATAGTGTGGTTGTTGTTGTTGCGGCTGTTGTTTTATGCTCATGCATGTGTGTGATGATGATTATGAATGATATGGCGTAACATATGTTGCTGGGAAAATTCCTTTCCTGTTGCCAATTTCGCCGTTCCACCAATTTTCATCAGAACGATCTGTAACGGTGATTACGTCACCGCGTCTAAAGTCCAATTCACCAGATTCCTGGGGCACAAAATCATAAAGCGCCTGCACAAGCATCTATAAGGAAAACAATGTTTTAAATTTCATCCACATGATATTCAAATTTTGATTATGAAAAATGTTGAATAGCATCATTTGATAGACCATACCTCCTCAGGTACCATATCGCGCAGTTTCACATCCTGTGATCGCGATACGCTCGCTGTTCGATGATATTCGACCAATTCGTTGAGGGAATTGAATTTTACAACCCAAAGGAAAAATTTGCTTTGGGCATCTCGTAGCACTTTAAAATGTTGCACTCCATCTGGACACCTGTCAAAATTAACAGTAGATACGCTTTTATTTCTAATTAACTATTCTAAATAGCTTTGCATACTTGACAGATAGGGAAAAATCGCCGGGACTAGACTCGCTGATGCGTATCAAAAAAGCGCCCTCCAATTTATTTGACAATAGCTTTTCTGCATCGGCACGTGTTATGCGTCCATAATACCAGCTTAAATATAGAAAAGTAATACTATACATATACATATGTTGCTAAGCAATTGGAATTTTTACATACTCGTGATTTTTCATTTCAATATAGTTACTAGGTATGAGCCCTTCCTTCCCATCTAGTTCGGCGCGATACCAATTTGAATCGTCCTCCATATTTAATATCTGTAATTGAATAACATGTTTAAATATGCATCTGATCAAAAAACTTAAAAATAAAAAGAAAACATCGCATTTTTAAAGGAAAAATTCATCATCATATCACTGTAAACTTGCTTGAATCACGTATCACCTCACACAGCGAGCAATGAGTCATGTTATGTTAGTAGAAGTAATAAATGAGAATTGCGTTAGTTTGCTAATGGTATTTTGTTGCCTCCGATTTGTTTACTGTTAGTGTTTGTACCAAGCTTCTTTAAACAATTGTGATATATTTATAAATATGTGCAAACTGTGTCAGTCAACGAAATCAAAATGTATAAACATACCAAGCAAAACAAAAGACAGTTGTTATTGTAATTGTAATTATTGTTATTCAAAAAATACTGATAAGCCATTCGCTTCTTGGTGGTTTGCTCTGGACTGAGTGCAGTTCATAAACCAACCGCAGCTGTTTGATAAAGCGTTGTCCGAGTCATTGACATCATCAATCAACAAGAACAAATTAAAGTCGGCTCTACAAGAGCCGAATTAAAAAAAAAAAAAAAGAAGAGAAGATTGGCGCGCTGAGGGACTAACCTACGACAAGAGCGGATAGACAGAGAGAAAAAAATCACAAATCACAAGAACAACGCTACAGCCAGATTTTACACCGCCTCACAACTAAAAACCTGATATTTCGCCTGCCAAAACAAAGAGAGGCCATGGCTTAAAGGGACCTCAGATATGGCAACGGACACACCTGAGAGTTCAAGACAATAGTTGCAGTTGAAGAGTAAAAAACCAGATTCACTACCACAATTTGGACCTTGGGGCTCTGTCTCCAGCTGAGCCAAATACACACAAAAATAATTCCATCGCAAGAATTCACCTTAATCTTTATGATTGATTCTCCTCGAATTTGCTAATATTAAAAAAAAAAAATAATAATAATAATATATAATGCACATACCGGCTACATTTCGAATGTGTTGAACAACAGTCGTGTAATAGTTACAATTTGTGCAATAATCACTAGAACTATTAACGGAAAACAATCCGCATAGTTGAAAAACAATTTACTTAACCTGGGAAGCGAGCACGACTCATACACCAAATGCTACACTGCATGCTTTTATATGTATACGCGTGTTCAAGTGTGAGTATGCCTGCTTATGCAGTATGTAGGTGTATGCAGAATTCGGAAAAGGACTTCTATGCATTTAAACCATTTAATTGTAGTCATATACATATATAATCTTATTTTATATCTTTTTCCGCTTTTCGAAAGATAAACATACACATATAAATATCGACTTTGTCAATGTATTTGTAAATTCTCTTCCTTACCTTTAGAATTTGAGTTTTACGGAAACTGAGTTCATCATCGGCAGTTGCCGAGAAATCGTGTTTCGCAATTGCTTCCATTTTGTATAAAATAATTTGTATTTAAATTGTGGTTCCTCTCAATTTTTATATATTTTACTTTTGGTTCATTTAATTTTTATCAGCCTTATTGCTCACACACATACACATATACGCCCATACGTATATGAGATATTTGTTAGGTGATTACTCTCTTAACTCTTTGTAGAAAACTGCTGCGTTTTTTTGTATATATTTCACATTAAAACTTAAAACCAACACAACGAAACTTATTATGTAAACAATAACTCATATATTTGATTGCACGTCTCCAAATTAGTACAATATTTTCAAAGTCATAGACAGCGAGAAAAGTGATTAAAAATACACCGACGACGATGACGGGGCCGCAGCCAGGCCAGCAACAGAGCAACAAATACGAAATGATAGCGGCACTCACGACGAACCAACTGAGAATGACAGCCATATAGTTATGCCTGTGTGAAGAAGATAGAAAGATAAAGAGAGGAACTGAGCTTCTATAGCGTTGCCAGCAGTGATCGATTTCAAGACTATTAAAAATGCAGTAATAAATAAAAATATGGTTGCACATTACATAATGCATTAAAAATTATGACTACTACATTACAAAAATTACAAATTATATTCTGTCTCCAAATTCCTTCCTAAATACTTGAATGTGCATTTGTTGCTGGCAATGCTGATGTCTCCAGTTCATATGTTGTTGTTGTTTATTTTTTACCCCTCTACGCAGAACTCACATTCTCAGTAAAACAAATATTCGCAGAATCGTAAAAATCAGAGTGTTTTCTTTATTGGTGTAAATTCTAATTTCATAGGTTTTTCTTAATAATTTTGGACACATAGAAGCGAATTTCTTTAATGAGTGGTCACATGTAACTTTAAAAAATATATTAAAATATCGATACGTTTAAAAGCCGTTTAAGATATCGATGTTTTTTTTTTTAATATTTATACGTTTGATTTCATTGCAAAATTAACTCAATTTTTATTTTTTTGTCACCTCAGGTACGATTTTAAATTCTGAAACCGTTTATCAAATGCGTAGAACCAAACCGTCACTATATTGCACTGGAAATGCCCAAACATGAACAAAAATTTTAAACATTCTATTCTAAAGAGGCAAGGGTGCTTAACTAGTATCATTTACTTGCTTACCACTAACTAATGAATTGTAGATAATTCAAAAAAGTATTATTTAAAAAAACATTATTCGCAGAGTTCAAATTGAAACACTTATTAATTTTGGTTTATTCATATTTTTATAAACTGCGGGCACACCGGTAAAAATGTGGAAATATGACGGTTACTTGGAATTGCTTTCGTATTCATTTTTTAGACATAAGAGGTCTTTTAATTATACGTTCAAATCAAATTCTATATTGTAAAATATGAATTTGAACTCACTGTTAAGTTGTAACGTTGTACTATTTTTAGAATTTTATTTAAGCTTTAAATAAAAACAGCCGTTTGCCGAATTTAAAGGAATTTCATGTAGAAATGAGACGTTCTTTTTAAAATATATTTAAAATAGAAAAATATGGATTTCTGACGTAAAATTATACTTCCATACTGAAAACCTAGTAATTAGGGCTTTAACACCTCAATTCGAAAAGACAGTAAGATATATACATTCGATTTGAGAAATTCACCATAACCATTTCACCATTTTAGACCAAATTGGCATAAAACAGTAGTTTTTTTTTTTAATTTTTCATTTGTCACTTAAAATTTCTGCACTAAAACCGTTTCGCGCCAAAAAAAGAAAAGAAAGTAAAGTCACTGAACATTAGAGATGTCAATTTAACTTAGAGTTGTATATTTTTGAGCATATCGATAGGGCATCACCTAACAATCGATACTTAACATAATGATTGTACATTACATTGGCTATCGATAAAAGTTAACATTACGATAGAGACTTAACATAATTTTAGGGTTGTATTTTACAGTGGTTATTGGAAGAAGCCGAGATAAGTTCAGTACAATATTAGCATTACACGTATAAAAATTGCGCGGGAATACCTGCGCGTCATAAAAAGCAAGATTTGAAAAAGAGTCCCGTCATGAACCTGGGTTCAACACCGCCTAAAAAGCTTCCTTTAAAGGAATCTAATTTCTCAATTTCATTAAAACCTGGTCATATCGGGCAAGAAAATCAACAACACTCTTCAAATGGAACATCCGTCGATAAAATGGCTAAGCGTCAAGCTTATTTACAACGCTTTCTTGAATGGAAGGCAACAAGGGGAAAAAAAAAGGGGAACCAAAATAAGCAGAACTCGATGCGGCGGTCAATATATATAGCTGACAACAAGCCGGAGACAGCGGTTTTGAATATAACTAAAGATCAAAACCATTCAGAGATCACTAGTTTACAAGCCAGTGCAATTTCATTCCAACGAAAGCCGCTTTTTCCCTTAAACTTAAATGATGTGAGAAACAAAGGAAATTTATCTACACAAGTTTTTAAATCTGCAAATACACGGGCAGTCAATTCAGAGCATGTTTTGAGTGCCGGAAAAACTGCTTCTAGAGCAGAAACAATTAAAAATGCATCAAGGCCAAAAAATTTAATAACTGAGCCATCTCAATTCAAAAAAACATCGCAACAAACAAAAAGTAAAGATATCCTCTCCTCTCAGCTCTCAACTCGCATGAAAGCCAAAAAGCCAGTGCTCTCAAAAAGTCGAACTAACACTGTGTCTACCAATAAACAAGATTTACTGAAAGCGGCTTGTAATGCTCATCCTTCGGAAAACTTTAGGAATGTATTGCACCCAGTTTCGGAGACCGTTAATAAAAGACCGGATGGAACAGTTTCTGGTGCTAGGAGACAGCTAATGCCGACAGAAAAGAAAAAACATCAGATCAGCGCGGTTGCAAATAAAGTTCAGAACAATCTATCACCTAAGTTTTCCACACGCAATAATCTAAACAATAAGGGAAAGAGCAATCTATCATCGCAGCTCTCAACTCGCATGAAAGCGACAAGGACTGAGCTAACAAAAAGGAAAGCAAACCATATTGTCAAAGTCTCCAAACCCAATCTGGATACAGTGAAACCCACTTGTGATGTGAAAACCGCGAAAGGATTATCACAGCCTGTTTCTCATGGTCACACCGATAAAGTACTGCAAGGAGATGGAGGTAAGTTTTTGAATTCGAATCGCCATAGAATATAGATTACTAACTGCATATTTAAAAAAAATTAAGATGGGATTAAAAAGTTAACAGAAACGCCTCATCGAAGCCCCAGTCCGCAAAAACAGGACACAGTAGTGGACCCCGCTGTGAGTCAAACGTTAGACTCGGTGATTTACTTCCGAATCCAGCTGGATAAAGAAATTAAACGTCTTCATTTATTATGTGATGAATGGGATCGCTATAACACTGAGAATGCGGAACGAATGGAAGAGACTGGTGGCAAAGATATGATAGATGCAGCCATAGGACAAACGAAGCTGCTAACTAGCAAGAAACTAATGCAATTTAAGGGTCTCATCGATCGCTGTGAAGCATGTGTCACTGGAGTTGGCCAGGCCCAAAGCGATGGCAGTGAGAATTCCAAGCCAGTATTTGTTGAAGATTTGCAGGGCTGGTGGGATATGTTGCGTTTGCAGAGCGATAATATAGACAAGCGTTTTGCTGAGTTGACGCGCCTGAAAGCCAACAATTGGATCAATCCGGATACACCGGCATTATCCAAGACCAAATCGAAACCGGTTCGAAAAACTAAAGGAAAGCCAACGGCGAAGCCGAGCAGTGATTTGAAAGCATTTTTGCAGAAGGCTCTTGCTGAGAAACGAAAACAACAAGCGACTGAAGGAAAACACCCTGAGGAAAACATCCTGGCGAATCATTCGCCAAATCGTCAATCGCAGCAGCGGCTAATCGTTGTGCGTGATCGGAAATCGTTTTCACCAGTACGGACTGTACTTCGTATGCCCAATGCCGGCAATGCAAATCGACCGGCGGTGGGTGTAAATAATCTATTGAGATCAGCTATTCTTGGTGCAGCTGAACAGCTGACGCGGGACCAGAAGATTTCACCGCCCGTAAAACGACCGCTATCAATTCTAAAAACACCGGATGCGAAAAAACGCGAGTCCATCAAGTGTGGTGTCACCTTCAGTGCGAAGAAGAAAGTTCGTCGCTTTAATTTGTGCTGTGATGAAGGCAATATTAGCGGAGACGATATAATTGTTGGCGGTGAAAGGCTGGAGGATTTTGAGGAGAAAATGAGTTTCGAAACGTCCGCTAATTCGACATCGGAGAGGGGTGATAGTTCTATGAGGACTTACAAATTACGTAACCGTTGCATTAAGCTGAGACCATCATCAGAGTTTATGTAGGTTAAATTGTATTGTTTTATGTTTTTTCTTATGACCTTCAAATTATTTCAAGTCTCGTTAGAACGCTTCATAGTATTAGTGAATTTTTATTTTATGTTTTATGTTATCAAACACTTAATACGAAAAAATTTATAGTTTCTTGCTTTAATTATGTACAATTCAATATATTTTTTGGATCATATTTTGTATATGGAGAAATTTCTTTTAACATGTGTTAACGTAATTTGGAAAGAGGGGATTGCATAAAGATATTAGTTTATTTGCACTTTACACTTTAAGGTCAACTTTTATAAAGCTTAATTAAAAGACATTGATATTAGAAACAGGTCAGATCGCTTTCAACTTAAAAATTAATATATTATGTGTGTGTGTGTGTATGTGTATGTTAAATCTGCAAATTTTATTATTACATATATTTGCTTTCAAGCTTTCTTTTAGGCTGTCGTCTTAGGTTCGTCTGTATGAAATGTTTCATTCTTCTCTTTTGCAAAGGTAATAATTTGTTTTAAACTTTCACCCAACTCTTCCATCACCTCACGTTCTGTATCCTCTATTGGCATATTCTGTTTCTCATGCATAACAATACGCGATATCATGCACATTACAGTAGCTTCAATTACATCATCCGTTAGATAGACATTTGAGCGATTGTGTGGCAGATATGTTCCATTTATATCTTTCAATTTATTCGGATGCATTTTGACATCGGTCAAACTTTCCATTGAGTCCATGTCAACATCGGGACGATCCTCCATATTGCGACAACCTTAAAATATTAATCAATAGTTCAATTCACTGACTTTCTAGCGGTAGGTAAAGGCTGATCAATTACTTACCTACGCATTTACACATCCCGGAGCAGGGTATTTTGGCCTCGTAGCACTCACAGTAGTTTTTCAAACAACCAGATCTCTTACAATTGCACCCCTTATTGTGCAGTCTCATATCGCCAGAATTCGGAGCGGTTATCTTAGGCCTGCAATTAAAAGATTCATTTAATATCGCATACTAAGTGACTTTCTAGACTTTCTACCGTACTTGAATGCGCTGGGATTACGCTCCAAGCAACTGCGAATGGCTCGTTCTCGTTTAACTTCATAGTCCAGATTGTTAAAGCAATCCTTACAGGTGCAATCCTGACAAAACTCGCCATTGGCAAAACAGTCGCAGTAAAGTTTCAAACATTGTGATTTACTGCAGTTGCAATGCTTGCGTCGAGCTCCGCCCAATGCACCGAGAGTTTCTGTTGTTGTCGGTATTGGTGCTGGCGGCGGTTTCAGTATATCGAATAATGGCTTGCTTGGCACCGCGATTTTATTGTTCTGCGTGGCAGCGGGCTTAATCGATGGTTGCTGTGCTTGTGATTTCACCATTAGGGTCGGCGGCTTATGCTGTTTATGGAGCTGCTGTTGCCGTTGTTTGGCAATAAGTTGCCGCTGCTGATTCTGTTTCATTTGCTTTAGGCGAAACTGTTGCGGTGTCAGGGAAATCGGACGTCGCAATTTTGTATCGGCTAGTGTGTAGCCTCGCCGTATTGTCGTGTTGAATACGGTTCGCGGCTTTCCTTCGACTGTCTTATTACATATCATATACTTGACGCCATTAGCATCACTTTTCGTAACCAAATTGTACACCTTACGAGTGGGATTACTACTGCCGCCGCCGTCCGTTACACCGGCGCCCTGCACCGTTACGCGCTGTACTTGCGGCTTTCGTGGTCCTATAATCTTTTGCAAATGCTTCTGCGACGCTGGCGTTGTTGTCGTTGATGATGCTCCAACTGTACCCGATGTCGCCGATGATGTGTTCGCCATGGCAATGACATAACGTGCTTTTTTCGCGTCTGGTCCTGAACCATCGGTCCCGCTTTCGCTTGGCAGTGGCTTGATCTGCAAATTGATATCGGATAATCTGTGCTTGCGAGCTATCTCCAAGCTAGTGCGTCTGTTGCCGTTCTTAGCATTTGCTGCATTAGATGATGCCACCGGCGCTCGCTGCAAAAGTTATATATTCAGTAAATAAATATAAAAATAGAATATATATATTCGATTATTACCCTGGGCACCAAAGTCTGCATGGAAGGCAGCGGTACAATATTCCCGCCAGTTGTTTTCATTACGATTTTTGCTGTATTGCCTAATGAAACAGTAGAGCTGTTATTGTTGGTGTTGCTGTTGTTGTTGTTGCTGCTGGTTCGTGGCCTTCCAAGTGATACCTTCTGTGGATTAGTGGTTGATTCTGTGTTGTTGTTCGGCAACACGCGCACATATTGCACTCCGCTCTTTCCTGGTAATTGGATGGCATGCACACCACTGGGTGTTGTATTTGTATTTGTATTCGTGTTGGCTCCTGTGCCGCTGCTAGTGCTTGCCTTCGGCGACAATTTTATTATGTTCTTGCTGGGCACAACAATTTGTTTACCTGTCGAGCTTTGAACAAGCATTTTACCACTGGGCACGGCTGCTGCTCCTGTTGAAACGCTTACAGTTTCAGATGTTGTTGTACTACTGTTACTGCTGCTGATGCTGGTTATTGTGGTGCTGGTACTTGTATTACTAACAACAGGTCTAATTGATGAACCAGCAGACATTTGCTTTAATGGTCCTTTGATGATAACTTGTGCGGAAGGCTTATTTATTAGCTTGCTGCCAGAGCTGTTCAATATAGCCGTCGGTTTTGCTTGCGCCGTGCTAACTGGAGCGCGGACTGCTAAAGCAGTTGGTTTTGTATTTAGTATTAAAGGCGAAGAACTTTGATTTAATTTAATTAGCTTTCCATCTGCCGTTCGCACAACTTGAATTGGCATTTTTGTAGCAACTGGGGCAGCTGTAGTATCCGCTGATGCCGGATTTTTAATTAAACCAGATGATTGTGGAGTTGTTGCTGTTGTTGTTGTTGTCGTTGCTACTGCATGTGTTGGTGTCGCTCCTACAGCCGTTACACCTCTTACTGTAATGTCAGAGTTGGTCACACTGTTTTTAATTGGACCAGTACTGGTTGATGGTACACTCTTCGAGACTATGGTTTGTCGTATGCTCGAACCGCCAGATATTAATTGGGTCGTTGCACGAGAAGAAGAAGCAGTAACGGGAACTTTTGCTGCTGTAACTCCTGCTGTTGATTTCTGTAGAAAGATCAATTTACCGTCAGCTGTTTTTATTGGCGTCATTGTTACGCCGCTTATATTTTTCGGTGCAGTTGTTTGTATTGTTGATGTTGAACCTGATGGGCTGGCTATAGTGGTGTTGCCAATTTTAACAGTCGTATTTCCTATAGTATTTATTGGTTTTGTCTGTAACTTGTTGAGTATCTTAATCTCCGTTGTCTGTGGCGTTTTTGCTGGCACTCCTACGACTTTAACTGGCCCACCTAACATATTCTTTAAAGCTGCGCCCATCGGTGCAACTATTCGTTTGTTCTCTAATATTCGCACAATTGGCGCCTTTTTCTGGACTGGCGTATTAAGTACTTCATTCGATGGGGCCTTCTTTTCAATACTTCGTTGCTCGACATTCTGCTCAATATCACCAACATTATCCGCAGTATCCAAATTTTGTTCTTTAGACGTTGATGGTTGATCCAGCAAATCATAAAGGGTAAGTTCAGGCAATGGCGTGTTTTCGCCCAGTTCTTCTGTGAATCATATGTATTTAAAAACAGGTTTATATCAATTATGAATTTTAAATTTGTTTGTATGTATACTTGGAAGATCTGATAATCGGTACGTAAACATTATTGCAGTTAATCCTTTTTTTCAATTCAATTTCAAAAATTTTTAACATGAACACCAGCTGCGTAGCCTTCAACACTAAATTAAACAACACTGGTTTTCATGCACTAGTGCTGATAGTCCCATATATCGATAGTTCACTAATTGAACAAAGGCAATTTCGTTGTCGTTACACATTTCATTGATTAAAAATCAAGGATTAAAATTAATAGATTACTGAAACCTATAAGACGAAATAAATGAAATAGGATAGCCCTAACATAAACATATATATATATATTTTTTTTTTACCCTTGCTGACTGTTACCTAAAATTACCCGCACCATTGATTAATCCCTACTTAATTTCTGACATCAAAAATTTACCATATAAGCATTAAAAAAATTACTTTAATTAAAATTATATTTATTTCTTTATAACTGACTTTTAAAATAAGCCCTTTCGAATACAAGTGTTCTATTTTTTAGCGGCAATTTTCTTCTCACGAGCCTTTTTACCCTCCGTTAGCTCAGCACGCTGACTTTCAGTGAGTGAAGGCAGCACATTGGTAACTACGCCGGTGCCTAAGGTTAGATTGCCATCACGAAGCGTAAATCGCTGACCTTGTTCCAGCACCATAGGACGTATTAAACGCAATATTAGTTTTGTGTCCTCCCCGGGCATAACCATTTCTTTATCTGGTATTTGAACTTGGACTGCACAATCCCACGTTCTTGAGAACATTTGCAGTTGAATATATGACATAAACGGTTTAGGACGACCACCCTCATCCTTGGAGAGAATGTACACTTGTGCCTCCAGTTGGTCCAATGCTTTAACGCTGCCGGGCTTGCACATGACCATACCGCGTTTGATCTCATCACGCTTAACACCTCGCACCAAGGCACCTAGCTGATCGCCTGCTTGCGCTTCTTCAAGAATCTGATGGAACATCTCTACTCCAGTAACCGTTGACTTTAGTACCTTATTGTAGCCGACAAACTCACATTCCATTCCCTTCTTAACGACGCCGCGTTCTAGACGGCCCGTCACGACAGTGCCACGACCGGGAATGGAGTAAACATTCTCCACCGGTAAAAGGAATGGTTTGTCCAATTCTCGCACTGGTGTAGGAATAAAACGGTCGACTTCTTCAAGCAATTTCAGGATAGCCTCACGACCAATTTCAGGGCTCTTATCCTCAAGAGCACATAACGCAGATCCTTTTACTACGGGAATGTTGTCGCCATCATAGCCCATTTCCGTAAGCAGTTCACGTATTTCCATTTCGACAAGATCCACCATTTCTTGGTCGGCAGCATCGACTTTGTTGATAAACACCACAATATGATCGATTCCAATTTGTTTGGCCAGCAACATATGCTCACGTGTCTGTGGCATAGCACCGTCTGTAGCCGCCACTACTAGAATTGCGCCGTCCATTTGTGCGGTGCCTGTAATCATATTTTTGATGTAATCGGCATGGCCCGGACAATCTGTGTGGCCATAGTGACGGTTCTCAGTCTGATACTCAACGTGAGCAACATTAATGGTTATGCCACGAGCTTTCTCCTCCGGTGCATTGTCAATTTCATTATATTTCTTGCTTTCCGCCAGTTGCTTGTCTGCCAACACCTTCGTTATAGCCGCCGTCAGGGTAGTCTTACCATGATCAACATGCCCAATAGTTCCCACGTTACAGTGGGGTTTAGTACGCTCAAATACTTTTTTTTCATTAGCATACTGACGAATATATTGCTGAAAATTGCCAGTTTTTGCTGGGAGGGCATTAGCCGATGGGACAATCTTGAAAAATACAGAGCTGGCAGCTATATTTGAACGTGTGACATTACGCAGTAATCTTGCTGTGCTTAAACACCGCCGGTTGCAGCGCAATGCGACCCCACTTCGAGTGACGGCAGATACGAATGCCTGGGATATCATTGTAATTTTAGCTGACGATTGCCTGTTTCATTTTAAATCGTTAACGAGGACATTTTTTCACATATTTACTGTCTTACTTACACTGATCTTTGTATATAATTAAACGATTTTATTGACAAATTAGAAAAATCAGAGAAAATTGCGTAAACCTCAAAATGTGCTGCCCGTCGGAGTTGCCAGATATTAGTATAATAGTGTTGCCATATATCATTTACTCTACGAAATTGCGAGGTGGCAATATGTATGTACGTTATGTGGGGAACGAAAATGCGGCTGTTTCTATAAAATATCTAATCAAATTCGGATTCCCATTGTAAACATATGGATTCAAATTACATTTGAAGATCAAATAGTGCTTATTTCATACGTTTCGAAATCACTAAAATTGCTAATAAAATCTCCAGACTGTACCTGTGTGACCATCAAGAAACACAATAAAGCTGCGTTGCCAGATCACGGACAAAATATTTTAGGATTTTTTGTTAAAAATAGTGCATTGACCAGCAAATATATACGTTTTCTACTTATTATAGACGTACTACTACGATCGGGGCATAAAGAATCATGTTGAGTCTTTGGAAAAGCAAATATATCATATGTGGCATTCGTCCGCCCTATCGCCCACCGTCCGACGATAATTTGCGCGCCAGTATATATGTATATCACCCATCAGCCTAACTGACGTACACGCGCTGGAGTGTACCGTCCGTGAAGGTTGAAAATTCAATTCAAAATATACAAAATACGTAGATGGCGGCTAGAACACTTACCCACTTCAGAGTTTACAGAGGTATCCATTATAAAATGTATATCTTATTTAATAATATATTATCCGTTATTTTTGTCTGTTTTTATTTTCTGTGCGCGCACAACTCAAAACAATAAAGAAAAATCTTATGGCTGCTTTTTCTCTGTGCACGAACAGCAGTTACGCCAGCAAAGTTTCTGTTTTATTGCTTAATTGCGAGCACTGACGGATATTAATACCAATCACTCTATAATTAACTTTATTTGGATTCCACAAGTCCTGCTTTTACTTTTAATATTTTTCAACAGAAATGTTCAAAACTAAATTTAAATGACGAAATTCACAACTGCATGTTGGCGATGAGGTTACAGTTGTTTATCTGTAGGCCATACACACGGTTGTACGTCGACACAATTTAACTTTTGGATCTACTGTTAGTTAACAGCGAGTACGATTTATTTTTTCCAGAAACTGCATTCGATAGTCTTATATATAAATATATGAGTTGCTACAACAATTATAAATGCTATTAAAATAATTATATTTTCGTCATTTACTTACTTATTTCCGCAACAAAATACATACTTAATAAAATAATTTGATAATAGAAGAATTGCATTACCATTTGAGTAGTACAGTATGTTCAATGGGCATATGTCTATTACTACCATAAACCTAACAGAGGCTCTGTTGTTCAGAATGAACAATTAGACGACGAAAAATCGATAACTCTGCCTTTGGATTTTGGGGAATCAAAAAAATCAAATCAAAATCAAAAATTGCGCTAAAAATCACAACAAATCAAAATGTTAATTAATATAATATGATTGATATTTAATTAAAACCCATATTAAAATGTGCAAGGTTCTTTTGTTTTGAGCTTGTTTATTCACCAACAACTTCAGTTACATATGTGTTTTGTGTATTTAATATTGTTTTGAGAGTACAAACCGAATATTGAAATTAACGCATTTTGATTGTGTATAATACCTATACAAATATGTATAGTGACTAATATAGATTATATTTTATTGATGTATGTATATTTAGTTTATATGGGTTTATTACGCAAATGTAAGACAGCTAAGAATATTAGTATATTGCTTCCTACATTGCAATAGTTCTCAAAATTGTTCCTCAAATACATTAACGCAGCACACGACATGGCTTCACCTCAATTTAGACTGATAATTATAGATAATTTGATTTTCATTTTATAATTCAAATTAATATGGAGACATACATATAGTATATAGTTAGTATAGTTTAATATGATAAATTGAAACGTTGATTAATTACGTTATTTTATATTAGAATTTCAAGTTTCGACTAATATGCTCGCATTAAACTATACATTTTTGTATAATACTAATAGTGTTTTAATATTTGTACGAGAGAGTATGTGTGGCGGTTATATTAAATATTTCATATGTATAGGTATATAATTGTTTACTACTGTGCACAAAACGTATGATATTGTTGTAGAATTATGCTATTTGTATTATTTGTTCGTTTGTTTGACCCCATACCAGCTTTTTTGTGTGATGCAGTATATATATATATATGATATTATTTAACGATATCGAATAGAATATAAAGGATAAACTGTTTATATATCTATATATTCAGTATGTAAATGATTATTCTATATTGTCTAATTCACAAGTATATTATTTGATTGCTAGACCACGTTTAAACGCTTGTGAGCAGGCTTTAACATACACAACAACAAATCGAAACTAAACTAAAACTTTCGTGTAGTTACCCATATTCTTACATTTCTGTTAATAACCCTGCACAATGCTTTTGTACTACGTCATTCCATAACTGTGCAATTCGATTTAAATGAATAAGTTGTTGTGAGTGCATGATTGCATTTTGCAATTCTTCAAAAGCGTTTAAAGTTACAATACATTTGTTTATGTACGACATATAATAGATTAGATATCTGTATTATTTAGTAGTATTCGGCATGAAATAGAAATACAAAACGATGACAATCAGCAAATGTTTCAGCTTTGCTTATTTACAATTCTAAAATATAAAGACATTGCGTTTAAATAAAAAGCTGTTTGATTTCAAACCCGTTTTGTATGCTTTTCGAGACTTTACAGAGTAAGTTATAAGTTTGTTTTTTCTTTTTTTTTTTTTGTATACGCGTAAAAATGTACAAGTATTGCCCAAAATTGGCGTTATGGATGTGTTGGGAAATGGGATTTTACGTAGCCATTTTGAGTGGCTTACAACGCGTAGAGTAACTTGCAGCCATTCAAATTACTCGCGTCACATCCGAGTGATCAATCGATCTAGTTCATAGGGAATAGGCAGGGAGAGGTATACTATTTTTACACGCATAAATATTTGCTAATGCAGAAAACTCTTAGCAATCTAAACTTATTTATAGTAGATCCCTTTTCGCGTCAGATATATTGTGTGTACAGCTATATTAAATATGGTTACATTAACAATTATATAACATTTAATATATTTTTAGCATTAGTTAGTTTTAAATTGAAATTGATTTGCTTAAAGAAGGCTGGCTCCATATGAAGCCTCATATGATGCACAAATGTTTCGTCGTATTGCTGAAAGTGATTTACTGTGCGCCCCAAAAACCGAGCTTGAAGCGGATTCAATCCGCTTAACGGTTCAACAAAGTCACCATTGACAAAATTTTCTTTTCGGTTACAAACAACTTTTTCGTAAACTTAGATGATTGCAGCGCAATATTTTGAACCACTTTGGCCCAAGTCCGCTAGAAGCACCAAATTCCTTGCTCATTATGAGTCGCGGTCAGCGTAAGTACAAAGTGAAGAATCCATTCTCCATCTGATGAACAATCTTCCAAAGCCTCCTTTAATAACAGATGCTACCAGTAGCATTTACCCTCGACGCCAGTCAACGGATATCTTTCGCAACGATCCATTCAAAATTCAATCGTATAACTTTCGTTATGCCGATAAACCCGTATATCATGTGCAACATCATCAGCGACAGCAAACGACGTCCCAAGTCAAGCGGTCCAGGTGCGAAACCTATTACCAGAATCCAAAGTTCAATGAAAAGAACGCTGAGCCCACAAGATCTTCAACAGATGTCGTCCAGACGAGACGTCGCAACTATCTACGTGATTTGAATGTAATATCCTCCCGGCCGAAACCAGTTAGTGAACCTTTGTGTATGACGCCTGCCAGGTCACGCTATCGACCTGAGAGTGCTACTGTGAGCTCAACGCTGAGCATCACTGGCAATAGAATCGATTCTGATACAATTATTCCTGGACTGAGCAACACGAGGCTTAATGAAAATTCAAATAAGGATAATATTAATCAGAGGAGAGGCAGAAGTACATCCGTTAGCTCTTTACAAAATCCCGATAGGAATTTCTCCACAACGTCTTTCAATGTAGCACCGAAGAGAAGTGCGAGCACCGGTAGTAACTGTGCGATAAACATTAAAATCAATGGACTACTACCTGAATCCGATACGGGAAATCGCTTAAAAATTCGTATTGAGACAGATCCATGTATTCAGAGTAATACGGATGGCAATGGCTTAAAAGATTTACAAACGCGCAAGTTTGGCAGCACTGAGAGTTTTATAATTGGCAAACATCAATCTAAGTGTAATCTGGCTGATAAGAATGCTACGTGTGACAAGGATACTTTGTTGCAGATGAAATCAGACAGGAAGTACTTGGAGCAGGTGTTTCAGCAAGGAAAACTGAAGGAGCAGCAGCGTTTGCGAGAGCGTGAGCGTGAGCAGGAACTTTTAAAGGAGATGGAAAAGCGAGAACGGGAAAGAATGCTCAAGTTGAAGTCGGAGAGAGAAAGACACAAATCGTACGAGAGCGATCGCGATACACAGAGAAGAAAAGAATATGAGCGGATATATTGCCAGCGTCAGCCGATGCGTGCCCTCTCCATTCCAACTTCTGTTGTGTCACCGTTGGAAAAAAAATCGCAACTTGATAGGCCTGCTTCTGCGGAGCGCTTACCAGGAATGGTGTCCTATAATGTCGAACGCCCGCCAGTGAATTCTTTCGCTACGCGGACAACTCGAGCTCAGCGTTTGCAAACTTGCACAAGCAATTTGAAAATGGAATGCCTGAAAAAGCAATCCGGAGCTCGGATAGTTGGTGGTGCTTCAGAGAAGCGGTCGAATATTAAGATCCCGGAACGCAAAAACTCGTGCAGCTCAAACAACAGCTGTAATGCCAATGCTGTGAGAAGTGGAAGCAAATGTAGTCTGGGTCGATCGAATGAACCTAAATTACTCAATTTGCATGTGAATGGAGTTCCCGTTAGCACCAATCAGCCTATACGCACTCAAATTAACAATATGCCAATCCGCATCACAACTTCGCAGAAGACAGATGAGAATTTGCGATTCTCTTTGAAAAAGGTGCGCAATTCCTCGCCAGCTTCTCCTGCGTCCACGTCAGGTCAGGACCGAAGACATAACCTTGGCCGCAGTAGAAATAGTTTGCAAAAGTCGTCAGAGTCGATCAATGTTAACATCAAAGTGTATACAGATGATGTGCATCCAATGCGATTATAAATCAAAGAGAGTGCATTTTTGATACTGATGCAACGTCAACGTAACTGTCCAATTGTGCATACAGTGCAGTAATGTTGACGTTACAACAGTGTTAAATCTTCTGTACACCGCATATACATACATATTATGCGCTCATGTGTCAAATTCAAACTTTGCTAGTATTCATTTTAAATGTACATCGTATTTTTGATGACTTTCTATTGTTTTAGTAAATTTTAATCGTATTTCCAATGGGTTAAAGTTAGTATTAGTTGTTTATTGCTTGGATCCCAGCTTTTCGGATTCACAGTAAACCAATGCAATATCAGACATGTGGAAAATGTGCAATCAAATACCTCCTTTTCTGGGAGTAAAATATACAAAACTGAGTGCCGATAAAGCGATTAATATTCGTTTTGAATGAGCTCTCGACATTTGGTAATCTCTGTGTAACCGATCTTCGGTCACATTACCAATATAAAATTCGTTTTGAATGAGCTTTCGACATTCGGTAATCTCTGTGTAAGTGATCTACGGTCACATTACCAATATAAAATTAATCAGTAATCGATGGTTGCTTTCGAGTATATATTTTTCTGTAACGTATATTTCACTCTATTTGTTTCTAACCTGACGATTTGCTAAGTATATGCTTTGATTGAATTCCAGTTCTTACTAATTTTCAATACTGTAAATTTATTCTAATCAGCTTGAATTATTTTTATCTGTTTGCAAATATGTTAATGTTAATAGTATTTAAGTTGGTTCTTTTCGGTGTGTTTATATTTTTGTATTGCAAGCATAGTATTTACTTTTTAAGCGTAACTTTATCTAAATGTAAACAATTGTAACAATTTTCTTGAGTTCATATGATAATATTGATATTTTTGGTTGTATTTTTTGGTTTGCATTAGCTTTTTTTTTTTTGTTATTTTTGGTCATTTTTGTCTGACATTGCAAATACTTCGTTTACTTTGAGAAAAACTATTCGTCGTCGTCGTAGTTCTGATAGGTTACATAACGTACCTGGGATCGATCGCGTCCATATATCAAAGACTGCAAAAATTTAAAGATATTTTATTAATTTTATCTTTACATTTATCAAAATCCAATGTCTAAATTAAACAAACTAAAGATACTAAATAATACATTACAAAATGAGTATACGTAGATTATATTGCAACTAAATAAGATTGTACAGCCAAACAAACAAGGATTAATGAACGTAAAAACACTAGTAATAATAATTGTTGAACTCATAATCTTTCACTTTCGAACGCCTCATTCGTATTGCCAGAATCCATTGAGGTTACTTTTTTCTCAATGGCGGCCTCTGCGGCCGCAGCCTCTGCCAAAGCAGCAGTCGCAGCCGCTGCTTCAATGGCCATACGCACCTTCTTCTCATCGCTGGTCGGTGGATTTTTGAGGAGTGTCAATAACGGTGCATAGAGGAAACAGAGTATTGCGATACCAAATAACATCCACTCGAAACCGATGCTCTTCACAAGCGAACCCGACAGAGCGGGACCAACAGCGAAACCCACACAGAAAGCAACATCGCCCAAGGCATAAACGCTGCCGTAGACAGCCGAGTGCCGTATATCTACCAGATAGCCTAGTTCCGGCATCATCGATGAGTCAACCATACCGATGGCAAAGCCAAGACCAGCGTTGGGTATAATCAGATGCGTGATTGATGTAGCCATGGGTATCTGAAAAAGGCAACAGTGGAGTGAAATAACAAATTGAAGATCCCCTCTGGTACACATACAAATATCAAACATGCTCCAATTATAATCAAACCGAGACAGGCGGCGAACCATCTACCGATCTTATGGCCAAGCGGTCCAAACAGATTTGTGCCAATCAAATAGCTTATGGAGGCAGGCAGAAATGCCACGCCCTGCTCCCAGCGAGTGGCACCCATATTGTCCACCATCCACAATGGCAACGATGGCTCCAGCATAGCAATTCCCATATTGGCAAACGTTATCGCTCCAGCGGCTATCAAAATATACGGATCACTGATCAAACTCTTCAGCGATGGCGGCTCTTCCGATTCCGCTTTCTGTATGGACGGCTGCAGCATGAACAGCTGCAAGAGTCCATCGCCCAGTGCCAGGGCAGCCAAAACCAGAAATGGCGCCGATTTCCCAACAAATTCATACATAACTCCACCAAAAGGCGGACCAATAAGTACGCCCAAAGCTAGTCCGCCCAATGCAATGCCCATGGCATTGCCGCGCTCCTTGTCATCGGTGAAACGATCCGCCAGCATACCCATGCCCGAGACGGATGAACACGACGAGCCAATGCCCTGCAGGGCGCGAGCAATAAACAGCACCAGATAGGAACGTCCAAAGGCGAAAACTACGAAGAAAGAAAAAGTCGAGACGTATGGAAACCATGTGCCAAGGTCAGGTGCATCAAACTCAAGCCTTACTCAGCGTCGACAGGAACATAATAACGAAGCCCGCGAACATGGGTATGCTATATCCGATCCTACAGATAGAGAGGGAGAGAGCGAGGAGGAGATGAAATCCAGTTTAAGCATGACTGTGATTAGGGATCGCTCAAGCGATGACTTACCGATGTGTCAGTGGTCCGACTATCGGATTGACCAGCAGCTGGACAATCGCCTTCGACGCAAAGAGCAGACCAACCTCAACCGTTTCGCCGACCAGCTCATTGTGTCGCTCCTCGAGCTCTCGGTAATACGTCTCGTTATCTAAAAGGGGACAACGATTGAAGCGAGAGTTCCTCTTGTTCTTCTTGCTATTGCTTACCCTCAGCACTCGGTGTGGAGATTTCAATGGGCGTATCGTTGCCATCGCTGCCGGCATCTTTGCACGGACAGGCTGTGGGCGGTGGCGGCGTGTTCAAGGTGAGGGGTGTGCGCGGGTAGCTGTCAAGCGGCGCGTCCGGATGTCGTATGTCGTACAAGAACTCGGGTATGATGGGCACTATATATGTGAGTTTGTGGGTGTGTGTGTGTGTGTGTGTGTGTGTGTTGAAACAGTTAATGGTTTTGTAATTGAGTTGCAACAAAGAATTTATGCACAATTAGCCAGGCCAGGCCAGGCCAGGCCAGGGCAGGGCAGGCCAAGCCCGGCCAGCCGTTAGAAATGACGCAATTTCGCTGCAGCCGCTTCAGGTAATTGCATTATACGCTGGCAAAATTGTTGTTGACTAAAAAAAGAAAGTTAAAATGGCTTCTAGGCAATCTCAGCTCTAATTGAGCCCCTCAACATTGCGCATACGCCACGTTCGCCGCACTCGAAAAGCGCCTAGCTATTCGAGTGTTGAAAAGTTGCCCACGTCCATTGCATGTTTCAGTTCTGTTTATATTTATTATCAACACACAGAGACGC
>JABVZX010000001.1:17927482-17945376 GCA_020883565.1 Drosophila pachea
GCAATTGCCATGCGCACCATACCAGTTGAGGCCATAGTGCCAGCGCTCTTCAAGCCGATGCTGATGCAGCGTGGCCAAATCAATGTCCGAACGGCAGGCCATGATGTAATTTTTATTGGTGATACAAATTCTTTGAGGTCTTTAAAACATTGCCGTAAACTGTTTGAGCTTTAGAATTCACAATTTTGTTATTCGATTTAACACGATTTCACTTAGCTTGGTTAACTCCTAGCCCTGAATTGTAAACACTTTTAACCTTGCTCCCTTTTTTTCTATATTAAAATAAAAATGTGTTAACCACGAATTTCGATGCTGTTGAGTCAGTCAACGGAGTTAACCATTTTGGATACGCCCATCCATGAATATAAAGCATTCAGAAATTCCGCTATTTTGCAGCAACGGGTTTCTTCCCCAAATAGAACCCACAAAAGTTTGGCTTTCGATTGCGTAGACCCCAGCTCTCAGTTCCGGCTCTGACGTCAGCTAATTGCCAACTGACGTTCGCATTAAGATGTCAGTAAACAATATATTTTAAAGTAACGGCTAAACTGAGGGCTGGACAAAAGATTTCGTGATTTCATGAAATGGCAGACGATGTCCTTAAAGGAAGCTGCTATAGTCAATCGAATGAGTGCATTTAACTTTGATTTCTTGACTCTATTAGTAAATCAGGAAGTCATTGAATTGCATTTAAAAATACATTAATTAATTGCAATAATTGTGCACTTGTGTGAACTTGTAAACAAAGAAATCACCTCATTTATACGACGAACGAGCGAGCTCGTAATGATTTATTGAACAAAGAAAGACACAAACTACAACAACAAGCAATCTATTGTTAACATCGGGCAGTGTTAGTAAATGAACTGCACTAGAGTCAATACTCAGCGCTGTGAAGATACTAGGCTCAATAGCCGTACGAACGTCTGACGCCAGACGTCAGACGTCAGTATGAAGTAGTTGTCATTGGCTGGATCGCATGTGCACTCGGTGCTTGACTGATTCTTGCATAGATGCGATTGGGTTGCGGGCGGAAGGGAGTGGTTGGGCGTGACTTGAGTTAGCCAAGACAAATGCCAAGTCATGTTTGGGTTAGAAAAGTCATTCAAAACACAAAAGTCATCTAATTACATGTTATATAAGATGGCCGTATTTAGCACACGAAACTTTAAGCCCGAGCTTCAAAATGAAGCCAACGACCGACACAGGCACACAAACGAGCACAATTGAGCGGGAGTAAGAGAGAGAGAGAGAGACAGAGAGAGAGAGGCGAACGGAGAGAGTTTCGGCTGCACTAAAGACACGAAATTGGGGGCCGAGGGAGTTGCGGACATACAGAGACAGTCAGCGAGGGAGAGCGAGAGAGTGGGAGAGATAGAGAAACAAATAAGAGCGCGCCGCGATCTCACCAAACACAACCGCTCTGTCCGGTGAACAAACGATAACTGAACTGAAACGCCAAAAAGGTGATTAAATTGTAAATCTTTTTGCGATTTGAAAATCAAAGTTTATGGTCGTCGCCAAACGTCGCACAGCGTCGCGGCTGCCCAAGTGCCCAGTGATCAGGTTGTAAACAACAGCTGAGCGATTTTGGACACGCGTCGTACAATCAACAGACCGAAACAGAGAGCGACAGGGAGAGTAAGAGCGAGAGCGACTGCGACAGCGACAGTCTAAAGTAACGAACAGGTGCTTTTGTCCGCTAGTGTCGGTATGTTAAGCGAAAAACAACAGTAAGCATCTTATGTAAACAACAGCCTAGTAATTGGCAGCTAGGGTTGCCTAATTACTTATTTTCATTTCTCATTTCTTACCTTTATCGCAAAAGCTTTCATGAAAGCCGCAAGTAGCAAAATTAGGAGAATGATATTCTCAAGCAATGCGCCTTTAAAGCATAACTAATTGAACTAATTGACCACTGTAGTATATAGTTTAGGTTGGAGACTAACAATTTGGGGCGTCTTTTTATTGTTTCACTTACCACCACATTTCTATATCGTGTGCACTACCATTGGTCATTAGGCCAGGCCCAGGAGCAGACGAGGCAGATTGTTTGTTAGCATGGCTGTGACGTGGGTGCCTATTTCTTAATTTATTCTCAGGCTCATCGTAATTGCCACTATCAGAAGATAAACATGACATCCCGTCACCAATTGCACCTGGCACAGATTGTGCAGGTGTCATCTTCCCAGTTATACTTTTAGGGGATTGGATTTTGTTATTGGAGGCGTACGACATGATTAATTCTATATTCTCACTCCAAAATACACTACTATGCGAGACATTAATCTTTTTGCATACGTTCAATTTATGCACCATGCTTTTTCCGCAATTGACGTACTAACGGGTTCACTTATCATTTTAGCTAAAGGTAAGCTATTCCGCAATAGTTTTAATACTATAAGTTTTATATTATGACATTTCTGACTATTTACTTATATGTTTAATTAATTGTATACACTACTAATCGATGCGCCTGGAATCAGTTCGATTATTCGACTACTTGAATTGAGCGAACAGGTTCCGATTTAAAAGAACCATTTTTTTCTAACTGCCAAACCCGCAAAAAACTGTTACTCGAGACTATATTCGTTGAAACAAAATAATATGCTTAACATTTCACTTTTTACAAAGCCATGTTGTGAAAGGGCCTCGCTAAAGACAACAGTTGCACTTACAATGTAACATTGACTCCACGGGCAGAACTGTTATCTTACATGGTAACGATTTGCAATATGCCCGTTGTATCGATAAACAAACAATCAGTATTTTATGTAACGTTTTGATATCCTAAGGACAGAAGCAATTATCGTGTGGAATTAAATATAATATATGATTATTAATTTACACATAACTCTTTAAAATCAGAAGCTAACAGTGCCTATCAAATTTAATCGCATAACAGTCATAATCTGAGCGTGTCAAAGCTAAGCGCTACATCACTGAAACGTATTTATTTAAAAAGATAAATAAAAAAATGTATACTTTCTTATCCAAGGACTTAGTGTAATGCTTACCGAAATTGATTACGTTTATCTAATAAACCGCCAACTAGCATCTTTTGTATTGTCTCCGGTGTGTTACTCTGATGTCTTGCGGCTTCATCTTGACATATTTGTCTAGCTCGTTCCAAATCGCGTATATTCATTCTTTATTCCGTTTAACTTTAAATTCTTTAAAAATAAATCCAATTTTCTTTCTGAAGCACAAACACAACCGAGCACTGGAACTGTTCGGAGTTAACTATTGCACACACCTATAATCCGAGATTTTATGCACTTCATATGACTAGATAAGCACGCACACCTGTCACGACCAATACTGATACACACACGCATTTTGATATTGATTCGCACACCTTGAATTTGTTAACAAAAAAGGTAAAAAAAAAGTAATCGAAAAAAACATTAAACAATGGCAAAGATGTGAAGCGTGTAACAAATCGTGCATCTCATGTATGGCTTGAGGGCAACATTCTCCAAGCTGGCAACGCCAACGGAGTTACTTTCAACTTCATTTATCTATGCAAATAACCTTAAAACAATTTTCGTTTAGCCCAAATGCGTATCATCGGAACTGCCAATAACTTGACTGAGGCTGTGGCAACAGAGTGAGCCGAGGTGAACAACATGTAACCAACAAGTGGCCATGTTAACGAGCAACAAGTACTAGTTGCACATCGACACATATGTATGAATCTGTGCAGTGTGTGTGTAAGTACATATATGAGTGTACATGAGTGTCTCTACTCAGGTATATATGTATCTAAACGCAAAATTTGAAGTTCATTTAGACCGTTGAAGCTATTAGTCGTAGTTTGCGCATGAGCATATCAATATCTTAAACGGTAAATTTCTGGTACAAAAATTTTTTTAATTTACTTTGCAACACTGCTTACCAAATATTCGAGCATATAATAATAAAAAAAACTTTTCGTATATTACAAAATGTCAGCAATTCCATAGTTTAACTATAGCGAAAGCTTTAAACGTGGCACATCTTCTGCTGTTCCCCTATTGCGATAAGTTTCAGAAACAAACTGCACATTATACACTTTCAATGTCATCGAATATGTCCTCCGATCCTAAGTCGGACAATTCGTCAAGACATTTCTGATGCTTGCGCACGTTCCAATGTAGTCCATCGGCCAGCGATGCAAACCAATCGGATATCTGATCTTGAGCGCAAATGCTGGGTACTGGATATTTAGAAGTTGTCACACGCAGGCTGTCTCCATGGACGAGCTCCTGGCGATTGCGACCATCGAAGTTCACCCAGGATGTATTTCGACTCTCAGGCGAAACTGAAATCTGCGATTGTCAATATTAGAATGGAAATATTAGAAACCCCTTGGCACTTACTCTTAATTCGACCCCCGCTGGCACCACAATTGGTCTAAAGCTCAGTGAGTGTGGGCAAATCGGTGTCACCATAATAGCTGGCACGGAAGGGTGGATCATCGAAGCTCCAGCGGCTACCGCATAGGCTGTACTGCCTGTAGGCGTGGACACAATCAAGCCATCGCCTTGCACCGAAGTGATGTACTTTCCATCCAAAAATAAATCAATATTACTCAAATATGGCGATGGTCCTCGATCAATAACTACTTCGTTTAATACTAATATACTATTGGACAACGGAGCTGTAGGCTCATGTGAATCGGACAGAACACCGACATCGCTTTGCCTCTTACTCCGCCGATGCAACACGCACCGCAGACGACTACGTAATGTGAGCGCTGCATGGCCTTCCAAAACGCTGGTGAGCTGCTCCCGGAAATTATCAAACCGAAAAGGTGTCAAGAAGCCTAATGATCCTAAATGGAAGGCCATCACTGGAGGTACAGATTGCTGGAACAGTAGGGATGCATACAGCAGAGTACCATCTCCGCCAAGGCAGACAATAAAGTCAATACGATCAGTCAGATCATCCCTGCCATCTCTGCAAATTACAGGCATTAAACCTAATTGGTAATTGGTAAAGAGATAAAAAGATTCCTTACTTGAAGGTCACCAGCTTGTCGCGAATCGATTGAAACTGTTCGTCTACGTTGAGTACAGCGTCGTCCAATACTGCAGACTCCACCCAGACCACCATATTTTTCTCTTGTAAGAGCCAAAGTACCAACTGCACGAAGGGTTTAAGGACTGAACCATCGCTGACTTTCTTAATGACCAGCACTGTTAGAGGTGGCTTATTCCAGGTGAGACACTGACTGGCGGGGTCCTGGATTTGCATAACCATCGCGGAACTTTTCATTATTCTACCACATGGACCAAACTGTTGAATCGGCGACGGAGCATTTAAGCTGCGTGTACGCCTGCAAAGAAATGGCGGTATTAATTCTGAGAAAAAATAGATAACATTCGATACATATCTTCTTGTTCGAATTCTTTAGGAAACAGTATTAATTGAAGTATGCCACACAATGCAGCAGGAAATAAAATACGATCGCTAGAACAAATACATATTTATGTTTAAGGTGTACATTCAGCAGTGGAGTGTAAACATATTCATGCAGTAATTGGAAACAAAGTATACATTATTTGGCTTGTGAATACATGGAAATATTTTAAACCCAAATCTTTGCTACACACATGCGCGCCTAATGGGTATTGATATAGCTTACCACCACCAGCGTCTGTTCAGGAAGTCATCGCGGACTGAATTCGATAATTGGTTATTGACAACAGTATTGACATCTTTGTGGAGTGCTTGCTCTTTTCGCGACGGCGAATCATTGTCTTTAGGTGAGTCTGTTGATGTTGCCATGTTTTTAATAGTCGCAAAGGCGAAACTTCTGCCTTTTCAGCCGTGCGACTTGGATACTTATTGAAACTTGAGTGTGGCTGCAAACGTAGACTCGTAAAATACTGATAACCGTTTCCTTAAATACTATGTTTCAATATAAAATAATTTAATTGAGAAATGACTTATGTTGCATACTTTTCACACTATGTCTATTATGTTCAAGAAGTATGTTTTAAAAATATACTCATTTTTTTAATATATTCATACCTTCTGAATTTATTAATAATTTTCATAATAAATATAAAACGGCACGAAAGTAAGGCACATTCTTCTTAGTAAAATTAATTAAGGAAAAAAGTCTGCATATACAACTTCAAAGTATCGAAAACTATATATTTATTTCGAATTTACTATTTATAGAATCTTGTATTCTGTTGGGTTTACTTACCGAAATTGCTTTCGTCTCTCGCTTAAATCTAAGACTCGTGTTCTCCTCAAAGGCTTCGGTGAACTTCCAGGGGAAGTTAAATTATTTTCACCATCAGCTTCATCCTCCACAGAAATTGAGTTATTTGCCATTTGAAGGGCCAATTGCAAATCCTCGTCGCACATGTTAATAGTGATGTTGTTTGGCGGCGTAAAAAATTATCTAAATGTGCTCACAACTTCACTGTTACACTGTTAAATTTTAACTAAACGATTTTCTATGCCTAAACTTCTATAATATATACACTGCATGAATACGACATTTATTTACATACATATAAGAATATATACAGACGGACATACATTGTTCGCACTCATGTCGGTATCTATATATATATTGTAAGAAACTGTATTCAATAAACACACATACTCAAACTTTGAATTTCAAAGATTGTACTCAGAACAAAAATACAACGCACACGCACATATATACACACATACACAAACATAGCAGGTAAGATCGCAGCAGAGAATATCAGAATTGAATATACCACGCATAAGGTCCTACCCCAAATAGAAAATGATTGCGAAATTTTATGAGCAGCTGACTGACAGATAAACGCGATTATTATGATCAAAATGCATTTGAAGATTTTTTAAAACTTATCATGCTTTGTTTGTATGATTACAGGGTAATTCAGTCAATTTGCATGTTCCTATATGGATATATATATTTATATATAAGTTCATTTTGTATAGCAGTTCAAAAATATTTGTTAGGTTGCTCAACAATTTGCTACAGTTTTGGGCGTGCCTGTATGTTTTATATTTTCAAGTTTTTCAATGATTTATTGCGTTCACCCGGCGGCTAATAGTCGGAAACCACACACATTTAAAACAGTTATGGTGAATTCAAGGTAATAAAAGCGGCAAGCTTTAAATTGTATGCATAATAAATAGAAAGAATAATTTTCATGTGTTACAATCACAATACCTCTACATTTGAAAGGTAAAGTTTAAAATAGTTAAATTCGTTGGTATCAATGAGCATAAGCCTAATTTTGATCAAATGATTGAAAAATAAAAAAGCTCGCTGCTGTGCACAAAATACCACTTGGCTTGTGGTATTTTGTATATCGATAGAACTCTCGATTAATCAGTAAGCGCTGAGCCAAAAATTATTTCTGTGCATTTTCTTCCAAGAACAGACAAAAGTTCCCTACTTTAAACAAAATTAATCCAATATCAATGGCTACGAAGGCGTCTTTAAAATTGCTAATGTTGACCAATAGGGTGTGCAACAAGAAGTCCATGTCCAGCACGAAACATCTGAGGTAAACTTTGTGACAATATGCCGCATGCATTTCTGTGACGTAATGAAATTGAATTCAACGCCTATTTGACTAAATTCTTATTACAAATTCCAGCAATTTTCTTTGCTATTCCCGAACCCAATCAGTAAGGGGATATAGTACGGAAAAGGAACACAAAGCAATGGATGAAGCAGCCGAACAAAAGAAGTCTCCGGAATCGCTGGAAATTGAACGGCTGACGAAAGAGTTAGCAGCGGCAAAAGAGCAGAACAACGAACTACTAGACAAATATAAGCGATCGTTGGCTGATAGCGAGAACATGCGTACACGGCTAAACAAACAGATCAATGATGCAAAGATTTTTGGTATACAGAGTTTCTGCAAGGATTTACTGGAAGTTGCTGATACCCTGGGGCATGCCACAAAAGCAGTACCGAAAGAGAAGGTAAGTAAAAGATGAAGGGATTTGTCAAAATTCAAAGTAAATATTTACTTTCAATTACTTAGCTGGACAGCAATGCAGATTTGAAGAATCTATATGAGGGTTTAAGCATGACACGCGCATCATTGTTGCAGGTGTTTAAACGCCATGGCCTAGAGCCGCTTGATCCTATCAATGAAAAATTCGATCCAAATCTTCATGAGGCACTGTTTCAAAAGGAGGACACTTCAGTTGAGGCCAATACTGTCGTGGAGGTAACTAAGCTGGGGTACAAACTTCACGAACGTTGTATACGTCCTGCTTTGGTCGGCGTATCTAAGTGCTGATACCACCTCAGATAGTATATACTAATGCTGAAGGTTTACCATTTACATAGACCAATTCCTGTTATTTGCAATTTCTCTTATGGTGCAAAATTCATGTACGATAACTATGTAAATTACTCTCCCATGTACAGGGAAATTTCACCTATTTTTTTAAATAGCATTTCCTAGCCTTTAAGTTGTGTGCCATTCAGTAGTCAACAAATTAGACCCTCGGACGTCGTTTACTGGATGGTTGATTTAAGAAAATTACATGTAATAAACCTTATGGAATATTTTTAAATTTTGATGACGTTTGCATTTCTCTTTAAAGATTGATCAAAACTGCATAAACTTAAATTTTAATGTAAATAATTTGAATAAAAATCCCTAGGAATTCTAAGAACTAAATGTGATTTCGAGATATTTCAGGTAAGGCCAAAAGGGACAATGATCCTCATTGCTGCCAATGGAATTTCAATGGAAACTGATATTTTCTATACCCCAGCAGGTAACAAATGAATTCGAATGTTCGTGGAAACAAAAGAAAATTCGTCGAAGACAGGTCACAGACAAGAATCGTTACCGGCTTTTATTTACCAAAAAGGCTATTTCGACCCTGTAATCGAATGCATTTCATCAGTTCGTCTTGTCACCTCTAGCTGAGCGGAATGTTTGTGCGGTTACTGAAACTTCTCTGGCAGCTGGCTCTGGTGCAATGCATAAGCGGCCGTATGTCGCTTCCACCCAAGTTCTATGGACAAGACAGCGCTATAATTATAGATACGGATAAGACCAGACTTAATCCAAAGCTGCAGAATGCACTGTATTACAATTTACCCGTGTATAAACTCGTAAATCCTGTGCCCAATACACCTAAGAAGACACCAATGTCCACAGTTGATGAGTATCCCATTGATTTGGTCCATATTGCACGGACTAAACTAGGCTTTAAGAGCAGGGACCAACTACCAAGTCTCAATGAACTTGGTAATCTACTTGGAACCAGTAGTGCCGAAGAAACCATCAAATATGTACGGACTCTGACTTCTACTGATCAGGGCATTGCCTTAATGAAGGCATACTTGGAGTCCATGGAGTACGAACAAAATGAGTCCGACGCAGATACAGATAATGCACCTGTTGACGAGGATGATCATGACGGCGGGGACGATGATGACGATGATGTTAGCAATAATGCCGATTTAAATGCCAACTACGAGAACAGGTCACCTAAGCTTGACAAGCCAATGACAACGAAGTCGCCAGCTTTGCAATTGGAGGCAGGTGGCTTAATGGATAGTATAAATGAATTCATGAAGCAATACGGCTTGTGGCCTGAAAGCAGTACAACAGCAAGACCTCTACCATACAAACGCGTACTGGTGGCTCCTATGCGTCCCACCCAGCCGAGACCGGTACCAGCTATGCGTCCTGTACTCATTCGGCAACCTCTGCCCTATCATTACCCTATTCCTCTAAGACCTGTTATACTACCGCCTCCAGGCCAAAATTCAGCTAAGCCAACTTCAGCCGCAAATATCACGGATTCCGCGAACCCTCAAGATGTGAAGCCGCCTCACCTAAACACACCTAAGGAGACATCATTCCAAACGCAGGTGGCACCACATGTCCACCAACTAGCGCAGATGGCAAATATTTCACCACAAGTACTGGACAGCTTTCTTCAGCAGCAGCCCAAGTTAGCAGAGTTGGCGAAACGAATCAGCAGGCTGCCGCTGATCCAACAACACAGCAGAGCAATCGATTCACAGTTATTAATGGCCGTCAAAAAGGCCCTGTCGCAGGATAAGAATTTTCAGCGTTTGCTTGGAGAAGCGCACACATTAGAATAGACTTTTAAATATAAATTTTAGCTTTGTTTTGGAAAACAAAATAAATAAACCTAAATACATACCTACGAAAACATAACCTAAAATAACCGCATTTCTAAACATGTGCCGACACCTCAAAAAACAAAGGTCTTCAAATGAATTGGCCAATGCATTATTGAATGTCGTTCGTCTTTATCTAGCGTTCGTGCATAATTGTCACTTATCTATAAATCAGAGACAATTAAATATTAAACGCATGGAACATACAATGTGTGTGAGACCATAACTAAAGTTTGTTGAACAATTCAAAAAAGAAATGATGCACGTGGGTATCAATGCAACACTTTGGTAAGATTGCCAACTTGCTCTATGTCCATGAAAATTAGCACCCGAAAGCTGTAGTTTCTAAACTAACGGGCGTGCATTGGACAAGAATGAAACTCATAAAAACGGAAGACACGTTTTTAATTTACAGATCTTAATTGCACGAGCACAACCTCGTGGATGAACAGGATGAAACAAAATGAAGTAAATTTGTATTATCGCAGCACTGGATTACAGTTAACATTCCTATGAACAGTGACTCCTGTTAAGATGTGTATCGATTATATCGATAGTAAAATTGAACTAAAAGTAAAAATTTAAATAAATAAAGTTTATTATTTTATTTTGTTTGACATTTAGCGGGCTCAGTTTAGCCATTTATAAAGCCCAAGTCTATGTGGAGATAGGCAATTCCACATATGGGTAAACCATAAGGATAAGCTTCAATGTGCGGTACCCAATCCGCCGAAAGGGCATTTGAGTTCAAACGTGAATACAGTGACAATTACCGTTTCCACTGTTATTATGTCCGTTCTTGACATATAAATAATAAAGCATATTACATGCAATTTTAAGCACTTGTGTGTCCATAACATCTTTTTAGACAAATTTCTTAGTGACTCATATTTTTCGCAACCAATCTGAGAAACATTTTAAACGATGTTTATCACCATATACATATACAAAGAATTATCTTTAACTGCTTATAGATGGAATCATATGATGAAACAGTTTTATTATCGGACCAAGATTGGAAAAATACCACAATTATCGATATATTGCTTTGACACCAATTTAACTGGCAGAGTTGATTGCTAATGAATTATAACAGAACATACACGTCGTAAACGTCACCAAAAATTAAGTCGAAAACAATTTATTGACAAATTTCCTTTTTAGTAAAATGTTTAATTAAACGTTCTATTCTATACACATTTGGCGGGTGTATGTGTGTATGTGCGTTTATGTACGCCTTGCTGCGTCCAAGTGTCAGTAAAACATACGTACATATGTAACAAGAGAACTGCAGCAGCGGTTTATTAAGTATTGGTTTCTTGCGTGCCAAATTCTCAAAGGTGGAAGCCAATTAGCTGCAATTATTGAAACTGGACACAATGTCACTGCCAGGCAACGGTATTTATGTGGTGCGCGGCGAAATGGCCACTCTGATGACGGCCATGCGACGTGGTACGCGTTGGAATGCAACAGCCTACGTGGTAGGTTCTTCATATATATACATATGTAGATATGTATTTGTATAATCTAAGAAGATTTATAAACTGAATTGCAGGACGAAGAAAAGGATGCCCTGCTCAAACTGTTCATCGATTTAAAACAGGTGCTGAACCGAATTGAGGACTTGCGTTTGGTCGAAGCGAATGTGTTTCTTGCGCCCTTTTTGGAAGTGATTCGAACAGCTGACACCACAGGACCTTTAACTAGTCTCGCTTTAGCCTCGATCAATAAATTTTTATCATATGGCTTGATTGGTAAGAAACTGGTTGTTTATCTATTTTGAATTATATTATAATTGTTTCGGGGGTATAGATCCCACAACACCAAACCTGCCTGTGATTGTCGAGATGATCGCGGATGCTGTTACGCATGCCCGTTTTATGGGCACTGATCAGTCTTCTGACAGTGTAACATTTATGCGGGTTATTGAAGTTCTGCATACGCTTATCCGTAGCCCGGAGGGCGCCGCCGTAAGCAATGAGTCGATGTGCGAAGTGATGTTAAGCTGCTTCAAGATATGCTTTGAGCCCCGGCTCAGCGAACTGTTACGCCGTTCTGCTGAGCAATCTCTGAAAGATATGGTTCTGTTGTTCTTCATGCGTTTGCCACAGTTCACCGAGGACTCCAGTGATCCTGTTCTCCAAAAGAGGTTTACTATATATGAGACAGCCGGTGCAAATGCGGAGAAAAACAAGCGTAAGACCCAATCTGCTTCAGCTGTGCAACGTAAGTCGTCTACGTCCGAAGATCCACCTCAGACACCGCAGAGCACATTGGCGGCGCCCACGCACTTAAAGGCCCCAATACTTGCTACTACGCCTGCATCGCCAGCTGGAAATATTCTGGATATGCAGGGCAAAATTACACAAACACCCACCACAACAACTGTTAATAATACTGAAAACACAAGAAATGCATCAACAGAAATGCCATCCGTACAGGTGGAGATAACAAAACCCGATGAACCAGCCAGTGGAGAAGATGATGCTACGCTGGTTACAAATTCCACACTGACTGATGCCAACAGCAGTGAATATATAAATTCTGTGGGCGTACGTTTCACCCAGTCATCAAACCAGGAAACACCTCCTTTGGCGACGACTTTGACGCCTTATGGGCTACCTTTCATTCAGGAACTTTTTCGCTTTCTTATAATACTGTGCAATCCACTCGATAAGCAGAATTCAGACAGTATGATGCACACTGGTCTAAGTCTGCTTACCGTTGCCTTTGAGGTGGCTGCGGATAATATTGGAAAATATGAAGTACTTTTGGAGCTAGTCAAGGATGATTTGTGTAGGAATCTAATATCGGTGAGTTCGATTTAAATTGATGTGAAATCCTAATTTAGTGTTTCATCTTATTTTTTCCAATAGCTACTCAAATCGGAACGCCTCAGCATCTTTGCCGCTGATTTACAGCTTTGCTTTTTGCTATTCGAATCGCTGCGCGGACACCTTAAATTCCAGCTAGAGTGCTACCTAAAGAAATTGAGTGAAATCATAGCGAGCGATAATCCGAAGACACCCTATGAAATGCGTGAACTGGCGCTAGACAATCTACTACAGTTGTGGCGGATTCCTGGTTTCGTCCCAGAGCTTTATATTAACTACGATTGCGATTTATATTGTACGGATATGTTTGAGAGCCTGACGAATTTGCTCAGCAAGTACACGTTATCGGCCACAAATGCCGTATATAGTACACACATCATCTCAATGGATACACTTATTAGTGTAATCGATTGCATTGAACGTAATTGTGCTGCGGCGAAGAATAGCAACAATGTCAATAATGCGATTGCCCAAGCGGCAATGGTGGGAGTCGGCGGTAGTCGTCATTCGCGTCACAATAGCGGCCTTGAGGGTATTGTCATCGACAATGGCGAGGATCATGTTGAGAGTATAGCTAGCTTTATTAAAAATAGTTCACATCGTTTCCGTTTGCCTTCGGGAGGCGACAATGGTAATATAACAAGTGAAGAGTTGGCCAGCGTCAAGGAGAAGAAACGTCTATTGTCGAAGGGAACGGAATGGTTTAATCAGCGTCCTGAGAAGGGTATTCAATATCTTCAGGAGCATGGTATCCTAAATGCAGAGCTTGATCCCATGCAAGTAGCTATTTTCCTTCGTGAGAATCCGGGCCTCGACAAAAAGATGATTGGCGAATATATCTCAAAGAAGAAGAACGTAGATTCTAAAATTCTTATTAATTTTGTGGACTCATTCGATTTTACCGGACTTCGGGTTGATCAGGCACTTCGCCTCTATTTAGAGACTTTCCGTTTGCCCGGTGAAGCGCCGCTCATCTTTCTTGTTTTGGAGCATTTCTCGGATCATTGGCACGTAAGTTTTTTTTGGCCACTTTCTTGGAATAACTTGTTTCCAACTGTTATTTGCTTTATAGAATCAGAACCAAGAGCCCTTTGCCAATACAGATGCGGCCTTCCGTCTGGCTTACGCTATCATTATGCTGAACATGGACCAGCACAATTCAAATGCTAAGCGCCTTAATGTGCCCATGACTTTGGAGGATTTTACCAAGAATCTGCGTGGTTTGAATGGCGGACAGGATTTTGATCAGGAAATGCTCGCGCAAATCTTCAATGCCATTAAGTTTGTGACAATAATTAATTGAGAAAAATATTCTTTTCTAAACAATAACCTCCTCTCACTGCAGAAACGAAGAGATTGTAATGCCTGCCGAGCAGACGGGTCTTGTGCGTGAAAATTATTTGTGGAAAATGCTGCTGCGACGCGGCGCTACACCAGATGGTCGCTTCCATTACGTAAACGATGCTGCCTACGATTTGCATATTTTCAATATTGTTTGGGGCGCATCCCTGAGTGCATTAAGCTTCATGTTCGACAAGAGCACTGAGACTGGTTATCAGCGCACACTAACAGGTCCAACTTAGCTCTTACAATGTAAAAAATCGTCAGACTATAATATATTTTGTAACTTTCAGGCTTCAGTAAGTCGGCAGCCATATCGGCACATTATAATCTACATTCGGACTTTGATGCGCTCATTCTGACGCTGTGCAAGTTCACCACGTTGTTGAGCAGCGTGGAGCAACACGAGCCGGCACCAGCGAACAATGAAATCCTTTTGGCTGTCAATTTCGGCCTAAATGCTAAAGCGCAGGCAGCAATGCGTACGGTATTTCTGCTAGTTCATGGCTATGGGGACAGTTTGCGTGAGAGCTGGAAACATATCTTGGATCTGTTCCTTCAGCTGTTCCGATTGAAATTGTTACCCAAATCGCTGATCGAAGTAGAGGATTTCTGCGAACCGAATGGCAAGGCCATGCTGATACTGGAGAAACCGCGTGAAAAGCAGGAGTCGGGCCTATTCTCCAGCCTCTATTCGTTCATTAGCTCTGAAGGTCAGCGTGAGCCCACGTACGAGGAGCAAGACGTTATCAAACATGGCCGGAAGTGCATTAAAGAGTGTCAACTCGATCAGATGTTGCAGGAGTCAAAATTTGTACAGCTTGAGTCGTTACAAGATCTACTCAAATGCGTGTTAACCCTACTAAAGGCACCAGAAGCACCCAAATCAAGCGGGCAATTCTATGCCGAAGATATTGCTGTCTTTTGGATGGAGTTTCTGGTCAAGATTGTCGTTCACAATCGCGACCGCATGATACCATTGTGGCCAGCAGTGCGCGATCAAATGTTTCATCTGCTGCTCGCTAGTGCCCAGAATGGCTATGACTACTTGCTAAATCGCTGTATTGTTGCAATCCTCAAGCTGGCCATCTATTTGATGCGAAACGAAGAGCTATGTCCAGTTGTGTTGCAATCACTGAAGAATCTATTGTCTTTGAAACCGGCACTTCTGCTGCGCATCTCCAATCAAATTTCCATTGGTATCTACGAGCTATTAAAAACATCTGCTCAAAATATTCATTCAGAGCAGGATTGGCAGATTATATTCAATCTATTAGAATGTGTTGGCGCCGGCGCTGTACCTCCAAATATTGAAGGAGGCTTTCAATTGGCAATTGCTGCGAATGGCCGTGTCACTGCCGAGGGCGAAGACGATGTGACGGCTGCCGTTGAGCGTGGCTACACATCTGATTCCGAACTGAGTAAATCGGCGAATGCTGCACCAGCCACTACGTCGAGTCCCAGCGCAGAGAACTGGATACTTGTTGGCAAGGATAGTGAGTTGACCACAGCGTCACGGTATGTTCTTGCATGGAAGTCTTCGCTCACATTATTCATCTGATATTCTTATTTCCAGACCACAATCCCCGCCCAGCTTAGCTACTCCAGTGGTCAGCACTTTGGTGTTCAATTGCCAATTGCAGGATCATGCACCATTTGCCCTATTCAAATGCTGGGACTCCTTGGCGTTCATTGTGCGTAGCGTTGCGCATATTACGCCGTACAACTTTGAGGCTTGCGTGCGCTGCATTAGAATCTTTGTGGAAGCGTGCCGAGATGGTGGCATCCATCAGCGTCGAAAGTTTGAGGCGTCGTCCAAGAAACGTAACTCGAAGAAGCGGCAGGATAGCGCACGCGAATCAATCGTTATCAAGTCAACTTCAACTGGAAATCTCACTACAATGGTGGGCGAAATTAGTGAAAATCATATACCGAATGCCGCTGAACAGGAGGATCTGGCCCAGCGCTATGAGCAGCTATCTATACAGTTATTGGATCTTATGTATACTTTGTACACGCGTACGGCACAGATATTCCGCTGGTGGGCGGAAGAAGGCTGTACGGTGCCACAATCGGGTGGTCTTTGGACGCCAGGCTGGTGTCCCTTGCTGCAGGGTATCGCTCGTTTAGCTATGGATCGTCGACGTGAGGTGCGCACTCATGCAATATCCTGTCTCCAGCAGCGAGCATTGCTCGTGCATGACTTGCAAACGCTATCGGGCGCCGAATGGTATTCCTGCTTCCAGCATGTATTGTTTCCACTGTTGAACGAGCTATTGCCAGAAAGTGCTGCTGCCAATCAATTGGACGGCTCACTGTTGGAGGAGTCGCGCATCCGCACGGCCACAATTATGTCGAAAATGTTTCTACAGCATTTGACAACACTAATTGAGCTAGGAGCGACATTCAATGATCTGTGGCTCGAGATATTGGATTATATTGAGCGATTCATGAAAGTTGGCTCCGATACGCTGTCCGAACAGATGCAGGAGATACTCAAGAACATGCTGCTCGTGATGCACTCTGTTCGCGTATTCCATAATCAAGACGGTACACTTCAAGAGGCGCTGTGGGAGTTAACATGGCGGCGCATTGGTGAATTTCTGCCAAATCTCAAATCTGAACTGTTCCATGATGAAGGTGGGTGTGTCCTTGTTTTGTTTGTTTAGTTAAATATGGACGAAACGCTTGAAGGGGTCATTCAATTTTAATTCCGACACCTGTCCGCCTGCAGATATACTTCCGCCAGCCGTTTCGCTGGAAATAACGGTAATCAGTTATGATTCTTCCATGTCGTTGCCTTTGGCAAACTTCTCGACGGAAACATCTACGAGTGAGGGTTGTACGGCGGCGGGTACTTCTGTGGTGCAGGTTAAAAGACGAAAGAAGCCCTGGTCCCGTTTGCGTTTTAAGCTTAAGTTGCTCAAAGGCCTGGCCAAGAGGACGAATTGATTCATTTAATTTTAATTTCCGAAAGGCCCCATTCGTGTTTTTTGTTAACGTTGTGTGTTTTAGATGATGGAGTTCAGTTATCTTACTGCCCGTTCGTTTTACAGGTAAGCGAGCGCAGGCATTGAAAAACCCTTCAACCGTTCAACAGGTGCCGCCTGTGGCCATCTTACCCAGCCAAGGACAGCAGCAGCAACAGCAACAGCTGAATGAAATTGTTTCCAATACAGTTGCCGATAATGGTGCACCTGTTGCGAGTCCTACATTGGTCTCTCCTGTGGAATCGCCTAGACGCAGCATCATCCTACAGCCGCCAATGACAGAGGCACTGCAGCAAGCGCCCAGTTTCACTTTTGCGCAGGTGAGTAGTATACTATTATTTTTTTCTATTTCTTATATGCAACTAATTGGGATTTCTTTTTGTTTTAGCCCATCCTGGTGCCACCACAGCCAACGACTACGGAGATGCAGCAGTCGTCTGTTAAGAGCAACACATCCTTGCTTCCCGACTTGGTGAACGAGGCGGCTGTTTCGGCTGTGACTCACACCTATACACACACATCGCCCGTACACAGTGTCAACCAGCCGGACTCGGCCATTCCCGCGCCTGTTGTGAGCAGTGATAGCTATGCGATTGAATT
>JABVZX010000001.1:17964505-17975605 GCA_020883565.1 Drosophila pachea
TTCCGAGTTGAGACCTTTGTGATGGAATTCTATTCTCCTTTCTGGCTTTAGTTATATATCACAATACAAATAAGGATGTGTCAGAGCCAACAAATAAGAATCGAAAAGGACCCGGACAGACAGACGGAGAAATAGAGAGAAAAAGGGAAATATTTCTAGACACACGCATTAATTTTAAATACTAATTTTACACATTAACTATTCCAATTTTGGTATCGACAAAAACGGGAACCATTTGATTGACGTCAGACTTGTGACTGCTGATTGATTGATTGATTTAAGTTGATAATTTCTTCTTTTTTTTTTAGTTTAGTTCAGTTAACTAATTGGTTCAAAGCTTTGCCCCTCGCTAGCTAGCTAGTGCTCCTGCAGGCTGAGCTTCAGCGCCTGTTCGATCATCTCCTGTTCGCGCTGTCGCTCTATTTCATATTGTTGCTGATCCTGCTGTGAGAGACGCATTGCCATTGCCAGATCCGAATCCATATACCGGAAGCCGCCATCATCATCATCCTCGGATGCTGGTGAGCCGCTGGCATTTCCGCGTGCACCCAAAAGCGATTCATGCAGCACACTGTGAACGATACAAAGAGACGCAGCCACACACACACACACAAGCTTGGGTATAATGATTGCTAGCAATACGTTGGATAGGAAAGGCAAGGCGAGATAAGGGGGCAACTACTACTATTTGAAAATCTTTTTCATATAGCTCAAATCGTTCTTGAACTGCGCTCCCGCTGAGGCAGAGCGTCCACGAGGCTGGGCCTCGAGAGGCGGCGCTAGATGCGAGCTGTACAAAGGCGAGGGTGAATGACGCCCGTACAATTGACTCGGGGCCAACATCGTGCGTTTGTTGGAACATGAACGAGGATAACTAGCATTACGCGTGATAACGCATTCGTTAAAATCCGTTTTAACCAAATTGAAATTATATTTAGAGCAAAGCCTCACCGCTGTAACTGTTCGTCATCCTCGGGCAGCAGCTCGGAGCCAACAGCATTCTGACCGCGCAGCACCTCCCAGATGTCAACCTTGTCAGAGTCATTGTCTAGGCCACAAGCACCGCCAGCTCCACTTGTCTCCACCAGGCTCTGCTCGATGGCGTACTGCAGCATATCATCCTCATCTAGCGGTATTTGCCGACGTGAATCACCTCCACGGTTGGCATAATGGCTGGGTATATCGAAGCAGCGGTCGTCCACCAAGCATGTAGTGCGATCCTCTTCCTGTAGTGTGGACACATGCTCCACTGGGGTGGTCATAGCAAACACATTGCCAAAAGTTATGCAGGCGTTGAGGACATGGAAGAGCGGTATCTCAACTTTAACCGGAAATCCAGAAGGCAGTTGCATAGTTATAAAGTCTTTCAATTTGGAAACATGCGGGCTAGCCATGGTAGACATAAGATCTAATATTGGAAGCACTTGTTCCTGTAGACGGATGGGATGATCTTCGGCCAGCCAAAGGTTGGCCTTAAAGCGTTGCACCTTTGTGCTAACGTTCTTTGGTTTACCAATATCTCGACCCTGTAAATCAACATCGGGACTAAAGTACTCTTCAGGAGTGACTTGCAAATGAGGCGTGCTCGAGCCAGAGCCACAGGCCGAACTGCCATTGCTTTCGGCCTGACCAGCGGGCGAGCCACGCTCCCCATTTCCATTGTAGGAAGCAACAGGAGTTCCATCGCCAGACCGCGGCACTGGTGTCTGTAAAGCAAAGATTATAACTATTTTAAGGATCTATCTCAAGATCTGATGACCTACGCGATCTTTGATTGCAGGAGCATCCGTTGGTGGCACATATTCATCATCGGCAATTCCCAACAAGCTGTGTAACGGTGTGCGGGCCGTTTTGTTCTTTAAAGTTTCGCGATTAAAATATGATTAGCTTGGGATTTTGGTATAAGCTTTGTGAGGAATACCTTAATTTGGTCTTCGCTCAGATGATCCATACGCGTGTGTGTGACAAACTCTACATTGCTGGCGCCGTACACTTTGCAGTTGTAGCCATTGATAACCTCCGATTTCTCGCTGCGCCAACCCCAAATGCCCGATTTATTGCGCTCGAAACTAATCTTATCCATCTCAATATTATTGGTTATGACAGGCGCCGCTAGGCGAGCACGAACGGTTCCAAGTGGTGGCGGTATAGCTACAATATCGCCTATATCGCTGCTCATCTGTTCGACCATCACCTCCTGTGTATCATGATCGATTTCAATCATTGTGGCCGTTTCCTCTACAAAATTCGATTGATGGAATGAATACAATGGTTATATGTCTATTAATTCGCACTCACTGCCGCCTTTGAATATGTAGGAGCGATTGCCACGTTGCCAGGTGTTGTTGTCAAAGCCCAGTAGGGTTGTATCGATTCGCACGTTCGCACCACGCTTGTACACCTTGTACGTATCGCTGGGACATAGTCGGGACATTAGCGGTACCCATGACGTGAACTCCCACTTCATTTCTATGTAGAAGTCGGGCGCGTCCAAAAGATGTTGCAGAAGCTTCGGCACATGGGTCACGCGTTGCACATGTCGCTGCAAGTCACGAACTTCAATGATGGCTGTTAGTATATCCACATCGCCGGTACAGACGGCCTCCTGAACAACTATATAGTTAAATGGTCGAACAAAATGATAATACAAAACGCATTTCATCAATTATTATTCTTGACTTACTTGACCAGCCAGCATGTTCGTATGTCGCATTGCATTTGGCTGCTAAAAGGCACTTAACACATTGCAAGTTGGCCAGACGTACTGCCAACATTAGGGGTGTGCGGCCGCGCGGATCGATTTTTTCCTTATCAATCTGAAAGTTAAGATAAATAATATTGTCATTCTTGTTGTTGCAATCGAGTCATTTGGGGCACTAATTCAATTAGTTGTACACACCACCACCCACCCATCAACCTGTCCCTATTCCTGTCTCTGTCTCTCTGACTCTGTCCCCAAGTTTGCTGTGCTAGCTCACCTACTCAACGCAACAGCGAGAGCACAAACCTTCTCCGACTCCAATTGTTTTTGCAGCTCCTCAACGTTCCCGTTCCAGATCCGCCAGTGCAGTGGATACTCCATCTTAACTTCTTCCAAGCTCTTCATTCTCTCGTGTTGCGGCACTGCCGTTGCTTTCAACTAATTGATGACTACAATGGTATCGAATCGGTCCGAATAAGTTCGATTAAACGAAACGAAAAAGCTCTGCGTACGAACTGAATTTGTAATTGTTGCTCATCCAGTTCTTAGTTCATTAGTTCTTCTACTGTTTATTGGCGTTAACTAAACAGTTAACATTCGCAGTATGTGGTTAACAGTTGCCAAAACTAATCGGTTCTATAAAATAATCGAAAATAGGATAGGGTGGAACGAAAATAATTGTAAAGAATCTGTTAATTCTATCCCTTCTGAAAGTAATCATTCAATGTACAGGGGAATTGAATACACAATACAATAAAACATATAATACGATAAAATTATTGTTAAATTGATCTAGTTGACTAACTATCGCATATGCGTCTTGGTTGTTATCAGCTGATATACAAGTGGAGTGCACACACTGGAAACCGCTCTTAATAGAAGAAAAAAATAATCCAATAATTATTACTTAGAAGATATTTGAACAAAACTAGATATAGGAAGTCTACGCTTTGTAAACTAGTTAAATTAGTCGAGCTACTCTGATGGACTTCATCGTGCTATGGACAAAACTGGAGTAGACCAATATCAGTTCGCTATAATTGGGGTAAATTATATAAAATGAAATAGCACAAGCTGTCGCTATCCCTTCCACATAAATATTGGTAATTATCATAATACCAATGATTACATAAAAACTAATGTAGAATTCAACCTTGCAGATCTATGCATACACGGAAGATACTTCCTTAGGAAATACGTACATCGGAATACTTTGATTTTGACAGAATATTGCACATTGAATTTTTCACGTTGACTGACACGAAAAAAGCCGGTAAATATCATAGCCTAATAGATCAACTCAATTTGCTGCAATTGAGTCATTAAACAGCAATTGCATACAAATTACATTCACCATTCATATTCAATTCAATGAATAAAATTGCCAGTGCAACACTTAACTGAAAGCACACGATCAGCTGGCCGGCATGCGTGGAAGAGATAGTAAGAGCGAGAGAGTGAGAGAGGGCGGAAGAAAAAATTGATCAAAGCTTTTCATATGTTTTGCTTTTGTGGGGGAGCTAGTCAGTCGCACATAATCAAACGTGATCGTAACAATATTGCGGTTGCTTTTGTTGCTGTTGAAAATTGTTTGTGAATATCTTAAATTAATTAATAGTAAACATTTGCATAATTTATGTCTGTTAACATAATATGTGCATAATCCATGTTTTTGCATCATCATTCTCTCACTTCAACGTTTCACCGGTTTGCTGGTTGTGATTTGTTTGCTGTTGAATTAAACAATCTAACTTTTGTCTTGTTATTTTCTTCTTCTTGTTTGACTATTTGCAGCTATGCTCTTTACGCGTAGGCGGCATTTCTTCAAGAGGTGAATTATAGTGTTTGTGTTTTTGTTTACCTATTGTGTAGTAATTAACGATCGCAACCTCTACTTATCTATGTTTTCTGTTCTTGCCGTCGATTCATTAACTTTACTATCAGTACCCAATGTGCAACATATTTATACGAAACATCACGTAATTATCCGTTAAACTGCTTTCCATTCTTATCAGTAACAGGGTACAAAGTTTTTTTACACTCCATTAGTCAGTAATTTTTGTTTTTGTATTTTATATATATATCATACATATATATATATTATTTATATAATTTTTTAATTCGTTAGGCTTATGTCATTTCACACTTGGATTGTAGCTTTAAACTTTGCATGCTTTAATTGTTGTACATTTTGTATGTATTTTACACTAATACTAAAGTAACTTTGTTTATTCTCTTCCCTATGTTCCGCTATATGCTTAGTAAAATTATAAACAAGCCAATTTACCAAGTCCGTGAATATCACACAGAATAAAAGTTTGTTGCACTGAAAAAATAACAATAAAAAAAAAACGAAGAAGCAGTCCAGTTTTGAATATAGCTCGATATCGCAAAATCACAAATCATATAATAAATTCTAAGCCGTATATCGTGGGACAATGTACGAACTTCATAGTTGTTTAAATTTAGTTTTCTATGCAACGATCATTCCCGGAACGATACTCATTAGTTGGCTGACTGGGCTGTAAGTATTTATGCTCGATTGCAAGGATCATTCGTAACGTACCAAAACCAAAAATCGATTATTTTGATAAGTCTCAAATTCCATCACTAACCATACTGCACATAGAAAGCCAATCGCATCAAGCTATCTGTTTTATGGTTAGTGTTTCCACTTCTCAATGTGCTTGCCTTAGGATCACGCATATACAAAATATGTGAATAAATATAAAAATAATTAGTTTCCTTTTTATCGATTATATACATTTTGTGGGATATTTTGTTTGATGATCGCGGCATAAATATTTTTCGCGAATGCCATCCTTACTGTGCTATGTTTAAAAAAAAGAAAAAATAAAAAAATAGCAACAACATCAAAAGTTGACAGTCAATCTCAGATGCTGTCCTCATTTTCTCATTTGTGTTTAATTTAAATTTTGTGTGAAGTATTCGTTTTTGTAGTCGTTATGTTTAAGTATCCTTTGTAATGATTCTGCATCAAATAAGTAATTAACCATGCGATTCCTCCTCTGTAGAGTTGGTCTGCCCTGCCTGGTGATCACCTTGCTGCTGTTCTTCATCTTATTTGTTCTGGTGCCATTGGCTTTTAAGTCCTCGGTGACACTACAACGTGGTATCCTGTTTCTCACATTTAGTAAGTGAATTATAAATTTTGGAGACTCTTGATTCCGAGCTAATAAAATATCATTACTTTTAGTCACATATCCAAAAGGGCTCGACTTGAGCAAACCAGAAAGTATCGGGCTTTTTGCAACACGCAATTTCTATATCACTGTCCGGGATGTCGATGACAATAATGGAGACAACGACGGCGTACGTATCGGTGTCTGGCATGTGTTGCCGAAGAATGCGGTACGTCGCTTCAGGAGGGAATTGCGTGTGGAGTCCGCTTACGAAGAGATGGAGACAGCGGCGGCTGAAAAACGTTTCCCTACACTGCCGGAGCCCAGCCAGGTCGAAAAGTATAACAAAGAGATAGAACTTTTGTCTGCATCGCTACGAGATGAATTTCCGGTCGTGGTGCCAGAAAATGAACAGCTCTTCTATGAACGACTGCTAAGGATTCCAGGCGGAACAATTATTATCTATTTGCACGGAAACACGGCAACCAGAGGCAGCGGCCATCGTTCCGAGGTGTATAAACTTCTGCGGCAACTCAACTATCATGTCATTGCGTTCGACTATCGTGGCTATGCAGATTCGGATCAAGTGCCGCCAACAGAAGACGGCGTAGTGCGTGATGCTCTTAGTGTGTTTGAGTACGTTTCGAATTTGACGTCGAATCCGATATACATATGGGGTCATTCCCTTGGCACTGGAGTGGCCACACACCTGTGCGCAAAACTGGCGGCACTGGATGGGCGTACTCCGCGGGGCGTAATACTTGAGAGTCCATTTACAAATATCCGTGAGGAGATTCGGATGCATCCATTTTCACGAGCCTTTCGACATCTACCCTGGTTTGACTTTACGATTTCACAGCCTATGTATAGCAATAACCTGCGCTTTGAGTCGGATATCCACATTTCGGAATTTCCACAGCCAGTCATGATTATACATGCCGAGGATGACGTGGTTGTACCGTTTCTTTTGGGATATCAGCTCTATCGCACTGCGCTAGATAATCGCAGCCGATCCTGGGGGCCGGTTGAGTTTTATCGCTTTGATCCCAGTCATGGATATGGCCATAAATATTTATGTCGAGCTCCAGAACTGCCTGGATTGGTGCAAAGCTTTGTGGAGAGATATCGCAACGCAATATATTAATGAGTTGTGTTATGCCCTGATTGGAATGCCGGTAGTATTTATTTATGAACAATAAACGGAGTATTTTATTTAATTTTTTACCACCGTAATATAAACAAATTATTCATACGATGCATTCAAATTAAAATGAATCATTCATAAATTACGTCTATATCAACGTGTTTATATACATATAATAGTAAAATTGAAATTTGCCGCGAAACGGGCTCTTGCCTTCGGTGTGTACACTCTGATTTTACTTAAGCAGACACGGGATATCGATAGCACGAAGTAGTTATAAATTTTATTCGGGAGATACGTAGTGAACGTGTTGGTATGGAAATAGAAGTTTATTACATCCATCGATTTTTAGTATTAAATAACTGGCTTGTTAACAAAACTTAACATAACAAAACTCCGTGAACTAGTCACAGTATCAGAATTAGGAATACTCTGTTAAAGAAAATGTTAATATCCTATCGCTGTTAAGCCAACTGTTAAACCAGGGCTGCCCTGGTACATTAGTTTTTACATCAGATCAAATATGGCGCTGGTGTGTTGTTGTCGCTGTCGCAATTTGGCAAGTATTAATTCGCATTAATCGCGTCGAACGAAGCGAAAAAAAAAACAACAAAAATACAGTTGTAAGAAGGCGAACAAAAGCAATATAAGTATCTTAAAAACCACAATTGAAAAGTTCCTTTTAAAACTGCAAAGCATAAAGTGGAGTTGCAGATGAAAACGAAGTAGCCGAAAAATTTGTGTCTATTCCTTGAAAAGGAGTTTAGTTGTTCGCTCTTCATTCGTGTGTGTGCCTGTGTGTGTTTGTTTGTGTAAGTGGTTTTTGAAGTGTTGCTGAAAACTTGAAATACAAAATCTTTTTGTCCTAAAAAAGGAAAAAGAAGTGTAGAAGAAACCTAAAAGAGAATAAAATATAAACAGTTCTATCGGTGATTTGCTGTGCTGCCTTTGGCCGCCGCCGCTCGATTTGAGTGTGTGTGTGTGTGCGTCATTGCCGCTTGCTGCATCAACAGCAGGAAAAAGGGAGTAGCTGCGAAGCAGCAGACACTAACACCAACGCATTTTTACCGCTGGTGTTAAGGAAAATGTTGTGGTAAGTTTCGTTGTTGTCTTTTCTTTTTTTGGTTTACATTTATTTTTAATTCACGTTCGCGGAGATTTATAAAAGAATCAGACTTTGAGTTGGCCCAATCGGCGGCCGTTGCATTTTCTGCGCATGTTTTTGCCTACGACTTCCGCTTTTTGCTCCCGTTTTAGTGCGGCGACGGCTGCTGAAGCAGCGACGTCGGTAGCTGCTGCTTTATTTTCTGCTCGCCTTTTTGCTTCTTCTTTTACTCAACACGCCCTTTTTCGTGTGCGTTCGTATTTGTGAAAAAATAAAGCTGAATTTTTATATCTTTTGTGCAAAATACGTGAAAATTGTGTGAGTTTCGCATTAGACTAGTCTCCCTTTCTTCACATATTCTTTGGGCAAAGGGATATTTTAACAGCTGTCGTGTCTGCGAATTCGAAACTGGTTTTCGGATTCATTTAGCATTTTTTTGGGTGAGTGTGTATGTGTGCCAGCTGTGTCCTGTGTTAGCTTTTATTGTTTTTATGCAATTCTCCTCTGCTCTGCTAGTCATCACTGTTGACCACACTCTTCCTCTTCCTTTTCCGATTTGGATGCTTGTTTTTATGTTGCTGGGCGCAGGCTCTCATAATGATATGCCTTCTCTCTTACTCTCCCGTTCTCTCTTACGAGTCTAGTGTACAATTCTCCAACTCCTTTTGAATGTTGCCAAACAAACAAAATCCAGCGTTGCCAATTTAAGAGTATGTACGAGTATATGTGCGAGAGGAAAAAGGAGCCTGATAAAGAGAGCGCAGCGACGCGGGTGGGGCTATTGATATTTCCACTTCTCTTTCATTTTTATCTTGTTTGGTTGAACTTTAATTTATGCGAACCAATGTTGGCTTTGGTTTTTGCTCTTCGCAATATTTAAATGTCAATGCACCGCCGAGCCTGGGCTGCCACTCACTACTCTCACACTCTTTTTCTCTGCTTCTCCCAACCCTCCTCCTTGCCACCCACGAAATGACAGCAAAGTTGCATCACTAAAGTCCGCCACATGACTCATTTTTGTATTTTTTTTATTTTATGTTCGTTCCCTGCCAAATGAAGCGGGCCAAAGACCCGCAGCTCTCTTTCACACTCGCACACACACACACACATACAAAACACATTGAACTACAACTAAATAACCGAAAACCAGTTTTTAAACAAAAATCTTACACTAACTAAATGAATGTACACATTTTGCTAAAGGGAAGCTCCTGATTTTGCATTTCTATTTGGCCATTTTTATACTTCGCTTCAACTGCAGTGCTGGATACTTGAGTAAAGTTTTTGTTGAAGCGCGGCTGGCATAGTTTTGATACCTAGAGAACAGCAGAAAGACCAGCTGCAATTGGGGTCGCGCCACCAATTGATAAGATAAGCATAAAGTACTGGAAATATGTGGAACATATAATTTTTTTCTTGGGTCTTTTTATCAGCCATCCATCCGTTTACCAGTATCTCTTTGCTCTCTATTTGCGTAGTGCTTATTATGTTTACATTGAGTTTTGGCTTTTTGGAATTTTAAATGATGACTAAACCTTTGAAAGCAGAAAAAATAAAAAATCCAAGAAATCACTAAATACAAATGAGAAGAAGAAAAAAAATCGTTCCAAGTAGTCGTATATTCTCCGTGTGGTGATTTACCTTTTGCGTCTGCTCTTGTTTATGTTTTGTTTATACGTTCGTAATGGCGAAGGGACGCTGCGCTGCGCTGCGCTGCACTGAATCACACAGAAACTTGCTATAACTTGTTTCGCTTTGTGACTAAACTTCGTTGCGTGTCATAGCAGTCAGCTTGTGCAGATCAATGCACTTTGACTGACATCGCGCAAATCTAATTAACATTTCCGCCTTCGCTGCCAGTGTGACCCTCCTCCTATGCGCTATATAATAAAAACTTCATTTCACCCGCTATCAATGCGGGTGAGTCAAAAACAAAACCAAAACAGAAGAAAAATAAAATTTAATTAAGGGAAAAATAAAATCTTAGTCTCTGTTTTTACCAAATTATAATGCTGGGTGGTCATACATACAGCTGGCATCCTCTCACCACTCCATTCAACAATTTTGTGTATAGTGCAATTTTACTTTTTACAATTAACAATAATCAGTTATTGTCATTATTATGGTGCGCCAACCAACGTCACCTGCATAATTCATAGGCCTTACGCATGGGCTGACTCGTTCGGGCTTGGGCTTACCTCCTCTGTCCATCGGATGCATGGAACGTGTTTAGAGTTTTTCATTAGGGACCGTGCCGAATAATTCCTCTTCCGATATCAGTTGAGTAATTACTCATTGATTCTCGTTTCTTTTGAGCTGCAATGTTACTCATTCAATTCGTCTTGCTAAAATATTTACTAGATTAAAGACTTGGACATTTCCGCGTCTCGATTGAGAGCTGCCATATCAAGCGCATTGTTGTTGTTCTTGTGTGTGTGTGTGTGTGTGTATGTGTGTGTGTGTTTTTTTTTCCAAAATTGATCGAGGAAAAGCAGTTGCCTTTTTAGTGCGCATTAACCGTCGAGTGGAAAGCATTGTAGATTACTGCACTCAGCGGACTGCATACGAATGCCGTTGGATAGATCTCGTACTAGTTGTAGTTGTACTAGAGTGAGTATAATATATGCATATGCGTGATAAATATACCGCACTCATATACCATAAATTGTGTGGATACAAACAAATGAACTGCACAGATAAGCAGAATGGAGAATGGAGAACGGAGAACGAAATTCGCTTAAGTGGCAGCTTTTCAGGCGTCGCTCTTCGTTCCATTGTCTTGGCAGCTTGGCTATGCCCGTGGAGGCCATCGCATGGGCTCAAGTACGGGCAAACAGAACAAACATGATATCAAGAAAATCATCATTCACAATCCTAAACACCGCACACACTCACACACACACACACACGTACAGCGGGGAAAATGAAAAGTGTATGCCGTGTAATTTGAGCAATGCACTTGGCGAAATAATCGTGCAAGATGTTATTAAATAAGGTACGAATATCT